>JAEQBH010001174.1:0-108652 GCA_016808115.1 Tetrastigma voinierianum | reverse complement strand
CCGATTATTTATGTTTTCTTATTTGCTCATTATTCATACTCTATCATATAAATGTTCAGATGTATAGACCAAGAATAATGAATGAGAGGGACACAACACAAATACATAGCCAAGGTACTAAAGATACTCAAATGTAGGTGCCGAAGTACAAATGTAGACATGCCCCCACGAATGTATGTCGTAGTGACAAAGGTGAGTGTCAAGACCTGGATAGAGGTGCCTATTCATTTACAAATCGGTCTTAAGCAAGCAGACAATTATATGTGGTACCGAGTTTGTTATATCATTCTTAATCCCATTATCAATTAAAGGGCAAGAAACAATGTCTTCCTAAGGACTCAGATACATGTAATCGACCCTTTCATTCGAAATAACTAAGAACATAAAAATCAGGATCAGAGGACTCCGGTACTCGGACCTTAAACAACTTTGAGTACTGGTACTCAACTTTCAGTATTGATATTCAACTTTCAATACTGGTATTCAACTTTCAATATCGGTACCAACTTCGCATCGCGACTAATATCCTCCTGACCAAAACAACTTTGAGTACCAAGACTAACTTCAAGATTCCAGATCACCAACGATTTCTATAGAAATGGCAGGTTTGCCTCTTTCCACCCGAAATTTCCAACTAAAACCCAAAACACATCAAAGAAAACAACTCCCAAACTTGACTTGAACCAACCAAAACCACTAAAACCAACCAACAACACTTTCATAATTGAAGTTAGGTTTTTCCTAACAACCCATAAACAAGTAGGGCTTGTGTTAGTTTTCATACCTGGATTTCTTAAAATTCTCTTCTTCCTTCTTCTTTCTTCTTACTTAGATAAGGCTAGATCAAGGAAATGAGAGAAAGCAAACCAGAATTCTGGCTCTTATCCTCCACACTCGTAAATGCCCTAGCCCCCAAATGAGAAAATCTAATCTCTAAGACCATGTTTGGTCTTATCCCAAATTTAGGTCAAATTTCACCCCTTGCATTTAGGTCATTCTATTCCATTCTATTTGCAATTCTAACTTATCACAATTCCTACTTTAACATATACTCCTCTTACATAATGACCTTTAAGTCCTTAATGTGACATTTTACCATTTTACCCTTAGTACTTAAATTTCTGAAAAATGAAAATTTTACTTATATTATACCCTAAACTGTAATAAACTACTAGAGTATAATTTGGGGTGTTACATACTACCTCCATCGGAAGCACTGCATCCTGCCCATAGGTTAGAGAGTAAGGACTTACCCCTGTAAAATCTCTTTTAGAAGTTCTATAAGCTCATAAGGTCTCAGATAAAATTATGTGCCAATCCTTAGGATTATCCTTTAGCATCTTCCCCAGGATGTTTATCAACACTTTGTTAGAATTTTTTATCTACCATTTGCTTAGGCATAAAAAAAGAGTGGATCTAATGAGTGGAATGTCATAGTCTTTGGCAAAATAAGTCATCTCATACTAGTGAACATGGTGTCTCGTCGGTTGTACGGACTAAAGAATTCCAAATTCATGAATGATCCGCTCCTCGATGAATTTGATCACATCCTTTGTTTCACCTTCAAGGGTACGCTCCAACCACTTAGGAAAGTAGTCTGTAGAAACTAAGATGAAGTTGTGTCCCTTTGATGAAGCAGGGTAGATTTTCCCAATTAATTCCATGGCCCATACTTTGAAAAGCCATGGTTTCACAATTGAGTGGAGTTCCACAACAGGGATCCTCTGTATGGTGCCATATTTTTTACACTGTTGGAAACCCTTAGAGTAATTGATGCATTCACTTAGGATGGTTGGCCAAAAATAGCCATGTCTCCTAATCAACCATCTCATTTTTATCCCAGCTTGATAGGCTCCACAAACCCCTTCATGAACTTGCTTCATCACTTTCATGCCATCCAAGAAGGATAGGCATCTAAGCTACTCCCATCAGGTCCCTTTGTGTACAATTCTCCTTGCTTTCAGCATTATTTTTGCCTTAGGCCTACTAAGCCTTTATAAGACGTAGGATCGGCCTAATCCTTTGGGTGATGCCTAACCTCTCCCACATGGTAGAGAAATATTGTTTAAGGTATTTCTCATTGATGAACCTCTAGTGCGACTCCCCTTGTAGATTTGACATTGAATGTGTTTTTTTCATTTCCACAGTAGGTTTTTCAATATCACCTTTTTGGGCTTGCTTTCTTTAGAATGTTCAATGATAATCCCCTTGTAAATGCAACCTTCATCTGTTGTAGGTTGTTTATGTTTCACTTCTACTAGGCTTTTCTCCATTTCCTTTAATTTGGAAGAGTTAGCAGTTAGAGAACTAGTAGAACAATTCAAGCAAAAAAGATTTGTACCTATCAGAATAGTTCTAAAATATGTTTCTTCGTTTAAACTGCAAATAGACTCAACTTCTCTATAGCTTTACCTCCAAATTTGGTTTTCTCTAGACTAGGCATCACCTTTTCCTTAAGATTCCTTGCCTTCTTTGGCTTTCCCTGTAGCATTTCTCCAGGAAGTTGTCTTTTCTCCATGGATCTTTGTCTCTACATTCTCTTTTCTTTTTTTAGTTCTGGTAAGCTTTTGAGGAAATTTTTTATGCTGCACCATATGACATTCTTGTACATGTGAGATAGTAGGAGGAACTATAAACCTGGGGGGTATTTCCTTCTGAAGGTCATTCATGTCCTTTCCTCGAGAAACATGTCTTTCTTTCTTTAGAGTTCTTTTCCTTAGAGAACTTCTGCTCTTTGCCCCTGCTTTGAGTTTTCAAATGAATGGTATTGATACTTTCCATTCTTTTCCATTCTCCTCGCTAGAGGCACTCTCTCCTCATACAAGTCATTTTTATAAGTCATATTGCTTAAGAATCCATAACACCTTCTTACACCGACACTCGTGAAAATCTCCCACTTTATAATTATTTAGCATAGCCCTCGAATAAGTAGCAACTATGTTGATTGAAGCTACTAGTGGAAATGGATCTTCATCAATCATCATGGCTTCTTTTCCTCCAAGGGGCTTCACCATGACTCCCTTTTCTTCAAGGAACTTCATTGTGACTTCCTTTTATCCAGGGAAATTCATCGTGACTTTCTTTTCTCCAAAGAACTTCACAATGACTTCCTTTTCTCCAAAGAACTTCACTGTGACTTCCTTTTCTCCAAGGAAATTCACTGTGACTTCCTTGTTGACCCTGTCTTAGATAACATTCCTGAAACTCCAGCAAGAATTAGTATTATGATTCCTGGAGTTGTGATACTTACAAGTTAGAGAATTTGTTATCTCCTATTTCCATCCTCTCATGCAAGCGGCTGCATGATGCCCCCTGGGCCTCCATTGAAAGAAAAGCCCCCTTCATATGCTCCACGTTGTGTAAGTGAATTAGTCTAAGTGAAAATCCTTTGAGGGGCTATGGCCATGGCGGCATTAGTTATTTCCCCTGCTACGTTCTCCAGAGTACCACCTTCTTTCCTATGGGGAGAAAGGTATCAAATCTCTGCTTGCATAGGTAAGTAGTGAAATTCACCAACTTCTCGTAGGTTCTCAAAATACTGCCCTCCGAGTTCGTTAGAAAATTGTCTTTCAAACTTAGAAGCAACTTCCTACCTTGGTTACCCCCTTTCTCTAAGGTTCTCCAGGAGGGATTAAAATTACTACTTCATTTCTTTCATAAAGACAATCATGATCACTCATTGGCTTTTTAATTCTTGCATGAGAGCCTAAAATTAGTTAGAATTATAATAGAAAAGAATAGGCACATCCACATTACCTGGACCCCTTCCTTCCACTTGTTCAATAGGGATGTTGGATGGATTCCCCTATTGTCGTATTGAAGAATTCATTAGGTTTTTCATCTGTTCCACCAAGGCTAGAACTCTTCCTTCCTATGCTGCTTCTGCAGCATCAAATCCTGAGTCCGGAGACTCTACAGTTGTCTTACTCCTTAATTTTAATGGCATTCTTCAGCAAAAATGGATCCCATCGTGGAATATGCACAACTATATAAAATAAAAAAAAGATGTGTGGATTTTCACAAAGATGTGTCCCACCGGATGATGTTTCACAAAGATTTGTCCCACCGAGCATGCCAAAAATATGTTTTGTCGATGGATTTTTTAGTGGAATTCACTAGAACATAGAAAAAGCACTGGTGTGGATGCTTGGGTATGCCAGGAAATTATAGTATTTCCAAACTAAAACTGTGCCAAAATCTAACTTTTGCTTAAGCGAAAACTGGATTCCCTAGTTCCATTGATAGTTCCCTAGAATCTAAGCGGAAAATACTTTGAAAAATTGGACTTAATTGAAAGCTAAAAGAAAAGCTTGAAAGATAACAAATTTCATTGTAGAATTAGACTAAAAATGAAAAGTTGAGGCAAGAAAGCTTTGAAGTAACAAAATACTGGACAAAATATAAGTAAAACTAAGTCAGAATTTGAAAATAATGTGGATGAACTTTGTGAGAAAATAAGAGAAATAATCGGAAGTCCTGCCACGCTTTTGATTGTTTGAAAGTCAATCTTGAGTCTTTTAAAGTCAATCATTTTATCTGATGTTGAGTCTTCATTTTATAGACATTTCTCAATAACTACACCCACCCACTTTCTCCAATAACTGTCCATGTCCCCATTAGAATCTTATTCCACAAGTAACTTTCTCCACTTCCAATAACTGCTCAATGCATCAAGGCCATGTTATGATTCGGGAGAAAAATCTCCTCCATTTTCTACCTTGAGACTAGAGTATCACATTTTAAATGCCACTTTGGACAAATTATTTAAAATCTATAAATGTCCTTCGACCTTTTCTATTTGTCGATTCTCAAGGCTTGGGTTTTTTCAGATTTGATTAGGCTTTGGCTCGAGCTTGATATATCTATTCGCCTATTCCACTACCTTAGGCTGAAAATTTATTTAAATACCATTTAAGCCTAAAAAATTATTTTTAGTGTCAACAATACCTTTATAGGATAAGAATCCAAATTAAGTCATATTATCTTTACATAAGCACAAAAGATGAAATAGATTTGTAAAATAACTTATATGTAAAAAGTTATTAAATATTATGTGTATGCACAATTATATGAAAAATGTAGTATAGCAAAAAAGATATTTAATTAATAATTTTGTAATTGAAGAAGATATTTAATTAATAATTTTTTAATTGAGAGCCTAACTCTTACGGAAGATTTTTCAGCCTTCAATAAAGAGGCATTTATTATATTTTTCCTTTCTACGATCCTTCCTTCAATAAAAGCTTACCTGAACCGTAGTCGGAAGCTAATTGCCCAATTAATCTTGCTTAAGGCAATAACACAGGTTCCGGGTTTTCAGTTTTTATTTTTAATATATATTAGTAAGATTTGAAGGTAAGAATCGGAAAGTGAATAAAATAAACTAAAATACATATAATTTATTATTTCATACTTATCTCACTTATATTATTTTTCTCATGCAAATTTTATCACAGAAAATCGAGAAAAATAAACATAATATTATATATATATTTTGAAATTTTCTTAGTATAGGCTGATTAGTGAACCAAAATGCCAGTAGGGAAGTGCTCTATCTGTAAGCCAAGACAAAATTTTGTTTTTCCGAGATCTTTCATCTTGAATTCCCTTTTTAAGTAATTTGCCGATTTTGTGAGCTCTTCGGGAGTCCCAATAAGGTTTAGATCATCAACATATACAGCAATAATTGCAAATCCGGTTTTTGATTTCTTAATAAAAATGCATTAGCATATAGGGTTGTTAGCATACCCTTCTTTTAATAAATACTTGGTAAGGCGATTGTACCACATGCGCCCGGATTGCTTTAATCCATACAGAGATCATTGTAATTTGATTGAGCACATACTACAAGGCTTTACTTTTCCACTTCGTAATGCCAATCTTCGTGGATTTACATATATATGTCATTATCGATGGATCCATATAGATAATGCCAGATGACATCCATGAGATGCATATCCAAATTTTAGAGACCGCCAAGGCTATTAAAAACGTAAAGTGATCAAGGCCCATCATAAGTGAATATGTTTCCTCGTAGTCAATACCAGGCCTCTACAAGAACCCTTGTGCTATTAATCGCGCTTTATATCTCATGATCTCATTATTCTCATTGCTCTTTCATACAAGTACCCATTTGTACCCAACAGGCTTTATACCTTTAGGTGTTTGGACTACAGGTCCAAAAATTTCTCTTTTCATTAACGAGTTAATTCTGCCTGCATAGCTTCTTCCATTTTAGCCAATCATTTCTATTTCAACATTCTTCCACAATTTGTGGTGCGGGATCTTCATCATTTCTTATGATGTCTAAGGCCACTTGGAAAGAAAAAATATTATTAATCACAATATTGTTTCGATCCCATTTATCTCCCCAGGCACACATTTTATTGAGATTTCACTATTTTTAGGTACCTGTGCCTCTTCAAGGGCTACTTCTTTGTTGTGGACCTCTTCAGGGGTCCCTTGTTCAACATATGCCTTTGCATAAGCATTGTGTCTTTGTGTTCTCCTCTTTCGAGGAGTCAGATTCTGAGCCAAAAGCACTTCCCAAGCTTTAGCATTTTAAGATTCATTTTCCGCTTGTCCTCCGTGACATTAATCAGGTTGAGCATTTGGTACTCGCAGACATGTGTGACTTTGTCACTTTCTTTGTAATGTTGAATGTATCATAATTGATTTGCAAGATTTTGCAAATGAATATCCAACTTCCTACCACTTTGATTTGTACGTGGATTAAAATGAGACATTACGGATGCATTCCAAGTGATTTCTCGTTGTTCTTCTAGAACCGAATTTTCTCCCCCTAATGGTGGGAATAAATTTTCATTAAAGTGACAATCAACAAAACGTGATGTAAAAACATCTCCTGTTGAGGGCTCAAGGTATCTTATGATGGAAGGGGAATCATATCCCACATAAATCCCAAGTCTTCTTTGTGGACCCATTTTAGTGCAATGTATTGGTGCACTTGGTACATAAATTGCACAACCAAATATTCTTATATGAGATATATTTGGTGGCTTGCCGAGTACAAGCTCGAAAGGGGAGTATTCATGGTAGACAGTGGGTCGAATATGAACTAAGTTTGCAGCATGCATAATAGAATGTCCCCATGCTGAAGTGGGTAATTTAGTTTTCATTAATGTTGGTTCGCTATTAACCGAGACGCTTGATAAGGGACTCGCTTAAACCATTTTTGGCAAGGAGTGTGAGCAATAGGATGCTCAATGTTTATGCCGACTGGCATGCAATAATTAGTAAAAGTTTGGGAGGTAAACTCACCAGCATTATCAAGTCTGATACTTTTGATTGGATAATCAGGAAATTGCGCCCGTAATTTTATTATTTGTGCAAGGAGTCTAGAGAAGGCAATATTACAGGTTTCAAGAAGACAAACATGATACCATCTCATAGAAGCATCTATTAAGATCATGAAGTACCGAAAAGGTCCACATGGTGGATGAATGGATCCACAAATGTCCCCATGTACTCTTTCTAAAAATATTGGGGATTCAAACTTGACTTTGGTATGAGATGCCCGACTATCAATTTGCTCAGGAGCAAGCAACACATGGGTATTCATGGGACAAGAGGATCTTTTGGTTTTTTAATTCATGCCCTTGTGAGTTTTCTATGATCCTTCTCATCATTGAAGATCCAGGGTGGCCTAGCCTGTCATGCCAAACGACAAAAGTCTTTGGGTCGTTGAACTTGTGGTTCACGACAACGTATGACTCAATAAGCTTTATAGTTGTATGATACGACCTAGTGGAGAAAGTTAAGAGCGTCTCAACAACAAGTTTCTCACATAAACAATGTAGGTAATATAAAGACACTCTTTATTACCATCATTCATGGTTTCACATGATATCCATTTGCTTAATATATTTAAAACTAAGCAGCTTTAGCATTTGCTTAGAATATAATGCATCATTGATGCTAACCTGGGGCCTTTTGTTAAGATTATATCACTCTTCCGAGCCTTCAATTGCTGCTAGTACCGTATATGGTACTCACATTGCCACTTGTCAAAGTTAAACTTAAGAAGTATCTTTATCCCTAAGAATAGTATGTAGCTGCACGTCAGCGTAGACATACATCACCATCATCTATCTCTATTGCCTAGAGTAATGACATGTAAAATAATAAATATAAAAATAATATAATAACAAAATGATAATTTATTTATTTATTAATTACATATATGATGTATCATTCAATAAAATATTTCATCATCCATCAAATAGTCTCAAGTTTCTCAAGGGGTGCTCCAAAGAAATCCACATCATAATAAGATACAGTCTAATCCTTTAGCATCGCAGTTCATTTCTATATTTTTCTTATCTTTTTCAAAGGATGCTTGGTAAAGGTCCACCAAACCGGTCGCATCGACGTGTACGCGACTAATGTCCTCTTCATACCACATCTATGGCATGTATTCTCATGGCTCTTGAAGGCATATTCAGCGCATGCTTCATCTTCGTTTTGCTCCTAGATATTCCACTTCGTATGCTCTCAAGTTTTCCCTTTATGGGTAGAATTATTACCATGAGCTCCATGGTATCTAGGAATTCCTTCCACCTGACATGACTCCTCACCACCGACTACGCCCACGCCCATTAGTTTGAGATGATATCGCATTCACTTCGTGTGGAATGGTTCGCTTCCACCTAAGTGGACTGGTGATTTTCATTAAAATCTCATTATTCTACCGGCCAAGGAGACATGAAATTAGTTTAGAATATCTTTTTTGAACCTACGCTCGAGCACTCGGTAGAGCACATTTGATGCATTGAATGTGTGAATGTTTCTCTAGCATGTCTTCCTCTCTATTACCTTTTCTCCACAAATTTTCACTGAGCCGATTCTAAATAGCAGTAGTTATATTCAATCGATCGTTTAAAATCTTGTACCTCAGTGCATCCAATACATCGTAGCTGGGAGGATTATCGCTGTGGTCGATTCCCTTTTGACTCATTCCATAGAGTGAGAGGATCTTTTATTGTAAGATATTCATTTTTCAAGTCCTCATGGAGATGATGCCGAAGGAAAATCAAAGATTTCATACACTTCATAGGATGCTCGATTTCCCTTCCCTTATCAGATTCCCAAAAAATCATAAAGATTGTGGATCTCAAAAGACAAGGATCCATGACAGATAGTTTTTTCCAGAAATATCAAGGGCCACAAACTCTAATTTTGTAAGATTTGACATTTTCAAAAAAAAATCCTTTGGAATGTGATGAAAAAACAAAGGTTAACTTTAAGGTAGGACTTAGATGATTACATCCAGAGCAAACTTGTGCTGATAACGTTTTGAAATTTTCTTAGTATAAGCTTATTGGTGAACCAAAATGCCAGTAGGGAAGTGCTTTATCTGTAAGCCAAGACAAAATTTTGTTTTTCCGAGATCTTTCATCTACGCTGTAAAAACATCTGTTGTTGAGGGTTTAAGGTATCTTATGATGGAAGGGGAATCATATCCCACATAAATCCCAAGTCTTCTTTGTGGACCCATTTATATTTATGTCAAAGTAATTGGTATTATTAAATTGCACAACCAAATATTCTTATATGGAGATATATTTGGTGGCTTGCCGAGCACAAGCCGGGAAAGGGGAGTATTCATGGCAAAGTGAGGTCTAATATGAACTAAGCTCATAAGATGCATAATAGCATGTCCCCATGTTGAAGCGGGTAATTTAGTTTTCATTACTATGGTCCGCTATTAACTCGAAGACACTTGATAAAGGACTCTGCTAAACCATTTTGGGTATGAGTGTGAGCAACAGGATGCTCAATGGTATGTACGAGAAAATAAGAGAATTTCCTGAGAGATGGAAATAGTGTCAAAGAGAGCAAGGAAGCAAGATGGGGGGAAATATAGCTTTGTCTTTTTCCGAGATAAATCATACGTAGGGTAGGAAGGCCTATATATAGGCTCCCAAAGTGACCTTCCATCATCCTCACACGTATGAATTAACGAGGGTATTAATTACGTGATAATGACAATTTATGTATACTGCACTAAGATGAATCCATTCATTGCAAAACACCTAATCCGGAATCGCTTTTATTGTGTAATGTCAACTGTGGTGGCTTCATTCATTTCAAAACCTTCGCTTATAAAACACACACACACACACACACACACACACACACACACACACATATATATATATATATATATAGGAATAAAAATTATATTTTGCTTTAAGTTTTGAAAAACATAATAGGTTATCGATGGTATCTATTGTAAGAATCATGGTTTCATGAAAACACAATTCTAATATTGGGGTTATTTTATTTTATTTTTGTAGATTTGGTTATTTATTTATTCCTAGATATTTTATTTTATTTTATTTAGGATAAGTTGTTGAGGTTGTTTAGGATTTTAGTTGTCCTTTTTAATTTCAGTTCATCTAGGTCTAGGCTTTGAATACTATAAATTTGTGGCTTTTGCTTTTTTTTTAGGATGCATTTATTAATAAAACAAAAATATCAAAGAGAGTTTCTTCTCCCAATCCCTTGCTTTTTGGTATTCTTTGTGAATCGATGATTCCGTTGAGAATTCCCCTTCATAGTTTCTCTGCATCTTCGATCAACGTAACTATTTATGAACTTCATCTTGGTCGCACATCATTGGTATCAAAGCTAGCACCCTTCATCGCCATGCACCGCGCCGTGTCGATGTGCCCCACACCCGAGAAGATTTTGCTACCCTACAACAACAAATTGTAGCCCTAACAACCGCCATCAATAACATGCACGTCAAGCGTGCCCTAACCACCCATGCCGACTTCCCTTCCGATGAGGAGAATGTTCTCGAAGACAATCCATTTGCACCCTTGCAACTCGCACATCCTCACCATGTCGCATCTTCGGCAGTCTTATGCCTTGATCGTGTCGTTGATGATACCCACTGGGAACAAGCATTTAAATTGGAAATTCTAAAATTTCATGGTATTCTCCAAGCCGACAAATTACTGGATTGGATTGGTGCAGTAGAAGAAGTATTGGAATTCAAAGAAGTTCTCAATACCAAACATACCCCTCTTGTTGCAACGTGTTTCTGTGGTTGTGCCGTTTCCTGATGGCAACAATTGAAGGTTTCTCGCATTCCTTCTAGGAAGTCAAAGATCGCCATATGGATAAATTAAAAACACATCTTGCGGTAAGCTCTACCATACAACTATGAGCGCACCATGTATCAACAACTTTAAAATTGTATGCGTAAGAGCACGATAGATGAGTATGCTTTGGAATTTTTTTCTCTCGCTTTTACACGTAATGAGATTAACAAACTACTGCACAATTAGTGTCCCAATTTATTGGAGGGTTAGAACAACAATATCAAAATATTTTGAATTTATTTTATCCACTAACTGTTTCGGAAGCACATCAACGTGCTTTACTAATTGAGAAGAAGTCAAGTCTGCCCTTTACTTAGACAACACCACCTAGTCGAACTCCCGCTACTCGAGCACCACGCCTCTAAGGGCCTTCTAATGCCCCCGGACCCATGGCCCTTGCTCCTTGACCATTGGCTGCCCAACCAAATGCAGCCCCACTTAGTCAACCTCACACCTCGGCACTCTGTGGTGTTTCTCTTGCAACGAACCCAGCCACCGACAAACTGCTTGTCCTAAAATTAGGAGACACACCTTATAGGTTGATGGAACGGAACTTGAGGGTTCCGACGATGTTATTGCGGATGATGACGTCTCCAAAGAGAACGTTTTGGAAGAACAAGTTCATGGTGATACGGGCACTCTCCTCGTATTACGGCGTTCATGTTCCGGCCAAAACAGTTGGATGATTCTTAGCTACGGAAGAATCTTTTTCATTCCACCTGTACTGTGAACAACAAGATATGCCACTTTATTATTGACTCGGGTAGTTGTGAAAATGTGGTCTCAAAAGATGAAGTTCGCAAGCTATCTCTAAAGGCTGAAGTCCATTCGTCACCATACCGGCTTGCTTGGCTAAAGCAAGGGTTTGAAATAAAGGTATCACATTGTGCTTTAGTTCCTCTGTCTATCGGTACTACTTACAAGGATGATATTTATTGCGACGTTGTTCCTATGGATGCCTGTCATATTCTGCTTGGTCAACCGTGGCAATTTGATCGAAATTTTGTTCATGATGGAAAACATAATACTCATAATTTTTACTTTCGAGAATCGAAAGATTACTCTTTTCCTTCAAAAGACTCTGGATTTCAGGCAGGTCCCGCTTCTCCGACTTAAACCGTATGCTTTATCACGTCAGACTTCGAGAGATTGAACTTCATGACACATGCATGTGTTTCAAGGCTATTATGAACCCGGGTCACAACCCGATCAAATTTCAATGTACCTGGAAGCTGATTCGACCATCCCGATTCCTAGCATGCCACCTGAAGTATCACACTTGCTTCGGGAATTCGCCGACGTGTTTCCCGATAAGCTGCCACAAGGTTTACTGCCCTTACGGGACATTCAACACCATTGACTTGTCCTCGGGGACTACTACAAACAAGCCTCACCACGATGAGCCCAAGTAAACACGAGGAACCCTGCGATTAAAAAGATTTGATTAGCAAGGGTTATCTACATGAGTATTCGAATCCTTGGCGCTGGCTCCAACTTTGTCGATTCCAAAGAAGGATGGTTCATGAGTACGTGGTGTCGATACAAAGCATTAATAAGATTACAGTTCACTACCGATTCCCGATTCCTCGTCTGGATGATCTACTTGACCATATTAGTGGCTCAACTATCTTTACGAAACTGGATCTTAAGAGTGGTTACCATCAGATTCGTATTCGTCCCGACGATGAATGGAAAACTACGTTTAAGAAGCGAGAGGGTCTCTTTGAGTGGCTCGTCATGCCTTTCGGGTTGTCTAACGCTCCGAGCACATTCATGCGAGTGATGAATCAAACACTTCATCCTTTCATAGGGAAATAAGTTCTCATTTATTTTGATGGTATTCTTATTTTCAGCGCTACCATGGAGGACCATGTTCGGCATCTACGTCCAGTTCTACAAATAATACAGAAGACTAATTTTATGCAAAGAATTAAAAATGAGTTTTCCACAGACAAGGTTCTCTTTCTGGCCTATGTCATCTTTTGGGAGGGTCTTGCAGTCGATTAGTCGAAGGTCAAGGCCATTCAATCATGGCCAATCCCCACCACCCTCACGACCGTTCGTAACTTTCATGGTCTGGCATCATTCTATCGACGGTTCATTCCATACTTTAAGAGTATCAGAAGACTCCGATCACAGACACCATTTAGATGGTAAGTTTGTTGATCGAGTGAATCATGCATGCATTTCAAGAAAATTTAGTGCTTTCACACCAATTGCATGATTCACATTCATATTCACTAATATCACATTAACTCTATACTATAATGTTTTATAGAACATGGAGATATTGGAATAAAAAAGGAAGCTAAACAATAGAAGAAAGAACCAAAGCAAAGAAAGCAACAAAGAAGTGTAGCAGTGGAGCCTTGAGTACGCAGCAGCGAGGCACCCCAAGTTGCGACGTAGTGCTTCGCAGCAGCGTGGAGGCCTACACTACAGCGAACCTAAATGCTAGATTCTGATAGCCTTGGGTACGCCGCGGCGAAGCTCCCTTCGTCACGGCGTAGCGAGGTCTCCCGTTCCAAACCGGGAGCACTAAAAGTTATAATTTTTTGGGCCCGGATTCCGAGGTATAAAGAGGAAGCAATTTCGAGGCAAAAAGGGGGATTGGGAGGCAGACCGAACACAAGGAGAGATGGATAGAGAGAGATTAGTGAAGACGAATTTCGGGAGATCGATAAGATGGCTTCTTCTGTATTTCTTTCCTTAATTAATTTAATGTTGAAAATCTTTCAGTCTGTAATGAAAATCACTATGAACTAATCTCTTTCTAGGGTTTTGTCAACCCTAACCGCACCATTATGGATTAATACTTTAATTGTGGTTTATTTAATATCGATATGAATTTCTATGTTTGCTTTACTCCTGAATTTAATCACATGTTATTATTTGGCAAATTGTGGCATGCTAATGCTAGAAGTCTGACATCGAGAGAAGATGACTCGTAGGGACATGGGTAAAGCAACGCTTGGTCAATCAGGGAATAGAGATATCCCGCATTCCAAGTGTAACACTAGGGTTTTCACATTCATGCATCTGAGTCAAGGGTCAGTTAAAGATGCAATACACCCCACTAGCAAGATAAGCAGTTATATCTCGTGAGAGAATAGCTTGTAGGCACGATCATCTCGCTAACATAAATCATATGGAATATTAAATAAATGCACTATCTAGGTAAAATCCATTAGGTGGTAGACGAAGGCAAAACCCTATTGTTCTCATTATTACCTTAAATCGAATTTATACACAGCCTTCTTTTCAAGCACTTATTCATAATTCGCTATAAGACTGGATCCAAATATTGTCTAGGTCACTAAACCAGTACTTAGCACGCTTCTCTTCGTGGGAACGACACTTGACTAGCCACTACACTACGTGAACTCGACGCGTATATCATACAAGACGTAGTCTACAATTTTTACCAATTTCACACCCTCACGTCACTCCATCAAGTTTTTTTGGCACCGCCGAGGAGAAGCTTAGTGTTGATATTGACAACAAGGCTACAGATTGTACTTGATCAATTTTAGTTTATTTAGTTATTTTTACTATTAATCATTTTTTTGTATATTTATCATTTTGTTTATTATTCTTGTTTTAGGTATTTCATTTTATTTCATCCGTGGCCGTGACTTGGTCTCGACTCTTCATACTTATGATTTCAGAAAGCACTAGTGTGCATGCAAAGACAAGATCGCATGGAATTACTTCCGTTCGATTCTGAACCAGACCGGACAGTACATCGATTATGCATAGAAGCACACGCAACCCAAATTAAAATCATGCAGAATCAAGAGGATGAAGGACAGTTGCAAGAAAGGAATGAACCACTCGTGGACTGAATGACATAATTATGTAGATCGTGCCACCCGATCATTTGCACAATGATAATCCGCATATGCTACTTCGAGGAGTTCGCCTCACACTACGCTTGTTCGCCGCCTATATGATCGACCACCCATTCAAGCTTAACAACTTTGAGCTGAAAGGAGTAACTCGGCAAATGCCCCCAATATACACAAGCCTATGGGTTGCCTAGTGAGAACTAATCACACCGACAAGTTTTATTGAAATCTGCAACACAGTCAAGTATAATATAGTAATAGAAGAAGCTCTTAGATTATGTTCGTTCACCGTCACTTAAATTAATCGAAGCTACGCATTGGTCAGACTAGCCAACCACCTGATTCCATTACCTCATGGAATGACTTAGTGCAAATTTATGACCAAATTTACTAGCAAAGATCGCACAATCGGGTGCAAGAAATTAACACATTCGCATACCCGAGGGGGAGAACTTAGCCGAGGCTAGAGAGATTTCATGAGTTAATGAGGAGATGCCCACATCACAAGTTAACTAGAATAATCGAATCAAAATGGTTGAGAGGTAAATCGTATCAATCAAAGCAACCAGAATTATGGCTAGAGGAACAACTTGAATAGTGTGCCACCACTTCCAAGTGAGCAAGTCACACATGAGAAGAAAGTGGATTTGGAAGAAGCCTTAGCTCATATGATGACTTCCCATAGCACATTTATGAATGAGACGAAGGCCACATTCCAAAATCAAGCTCAACTACTATAAAACCAATCCACCCAACTACAGAATCAAGGGGCCCAACTCGTAAACCTGGCGCAATAGCCAAATGGCCACATTGTTTATCGAGCCAAGATGATCATTACCTAGCAACTCAGAGGTGAACCCAAGACAAGAAGGTAATGAACATGTTAAAGCTCACATTGAAAAGTGGCAAAGAATTAGCAGTACCAGGGCAGCCACTAGTGATAGGAGAGGTAGAAACTGAGGAAGTAACCCAGACCAGTTAGAATGACAAGATAGAGAGGGAACAGCCCCAAGAGAAAAAGTTTGCGAAAGAAGAACTGAGGCTAAAGATCGACCAACCACGACTGAACCCAATGTCTCAATTACGTACCCTCAACGCTTGAAGAAGAATAAATTGGACAAGCAATTCACAAAGTTTATGGATGTGTTCAAGAAACTGCATATTAAAATTCCATTTGCCGATGCTTTGTAGAAAAATGCCCGCTATGTGTAAAATTCATGAAGGATATACTGTCAAAGAAAAGAAGATTGTCGGATTTTGAGATAGTGAATCTCACCGAGGGATGTAGTGCCATCCTTCAGAGGAAACTGCCATATAAGCTAAAAGACCCAAGCAGTTTTACTATTCCTTGTACCATCAGGAACTCCATCTTTGAGAGGGCCTTGTGTGACTTGGGAGCTAGTATAAACCTCATACCTTTATCCATATTTAGACGATTGGGATTAGGTGAAGCTCGCCCAACTACAGTCACACTCTAGTTAGCAGACAGGTCATTGAAACATCCTAGGGGGGTGATAGAAGACATCCTTATAAAGGTGGACAAGTTTATCTTCCCGGTAGATTTCATCGTTCTAGACATGGAAGAAGATAAAGAAATACACATAATATTAGGTAGACCATTTCTCGCTACTGGCAGGGCAATGATTGATGTACAACGAGGAGAGTTGAAATTGAGAGTACAGGAAGACGAGATCAAGTTCAATGTGTTTGAGGTTGTGAGACCCCAAGTAGAGAGTGATACATGCTTCATGATAGAGACCGTAGTTATAGTGTTTAGCCAAAGTGGTCCCACCGATCTCTTTGGAGACTAGCCTGCACATAGTGATTTAGAAGAACCTGAGAAGAGGTCAAGGAGTATGTGAAACGGATGGACCCTTTCAAATTTAATAGAAGGAAATACTACGAACCCTTCAGTGGAAATTGCTCAAACATTCGTGCCATCCTTCGAACAACCACCCAAGATGGAGTAAAAGCTACTACCCAAATTATTTAAGGTATGCGATCTGGGATGCCTCCATCGTTACTGATTATTTCAAAGATCCCCGACAAAGAAAGAAAAGAAGATAAGTTATCGAGTACTTAGGCATCACAAAGACGCGCTGGTCGGGTCTCTGGTCGGATGAAGGATTCACCCTCTATGTATGTGCATCAAATTCCCGCTTAGAAGATGGTCATAAGCCTTCAAAGGGAAGCACGTAGGAGGTCGAATCCAACCATGAAAGAAGTAGTCCGTAAGGAAAATAAAGTGGTTAGATGCCGGGTTATTTATCCTATTTTTGATAGGCATGGGTGAGTCCAAAAAGATGTGTCAGGTTTGGAAAAGTGGAGGAACAATAGCATAAAGACAGAGAATAATATATCATACCTTCCGTAATAGTCACAAAGTTGAGAATTGCATTGACTATCGGAAATTGAATAAGGCTACTCGAAAAGACCATTTTCCACTGCCATTTGGATCGTATGTTAGGATGGGTCAAGTGTGGCATGAATATTACTTTCGATGGGTATTCGCTACAATCGGGATCGCTATAGCCCCAGAGGATCAAGAGAAGACAACCTTCACTTGCCCTTATGGTACATTTGCATTGAAGTGATGCCCTTTGGTCAGGTAAATGCACCGTATTATTATTTCACATTGTATGATGGTCATATTCTCATATATGGTTGAAAAGACAATCGAGGTGTTCATATGGACGACTTTCGCTAGTCCCTTGACAATTCCTTTCCTGAAAACCTGAGGTCAATGCTTGTTAGATGTGAAGAGACCAATCTTGTGTTGAATTGGGAGAAATGCCACTTTATGGTACAGGAAGGCATAGTACTTGGGCACCGGATTTCTGCAAGAGGAATAGAGGTCGACAAAGCTAAGATTAAGGCAATAGAGAAACTACCTCACCATCATCAAGAAAGGGTATGTGCTTTCTAGACACGTTAGATTCTATAGGCAATTCATAAAAGATTTTTCTCGGATTGCAAAGCCTTTGTCCAATTTGCTAGTTCAAGGGACACCTTTTGATTTTGATGAGCAATGTGTACAAGATTTTTCAATCCTGAAAGATAAATTGGTATCGACCCCCATAGTTGTAGCACCAGATTTGGACCTCCCGTTTGAGCTAATGTGCGACGCCAATGACTATGCGATAGGAGCAACAAGTAGCGTAGTGGGCAGATAGGATATTTCAGGTTATCCACTATGCTAACCGGACTTTGAATGATGCCCAGTTGAATTATGCCACCACTGAAAAAGAGCTATTAGCCATTGTTTTCGCCTTTGATAAATTTAGGCCCTATTTGATTGGTAACAAGGTCATAGTGCACACTGATCACTCGGCAATTAAGTACCTAATGACTAAAAAGGATGCAAAACTGAGACTAATACGATGGGTGCTCCTATTGCAAGAATTCGACCTAGAAATCAAGGACAAGAAAGGAACAGAGAACCTAGTCGCAAACCATCTGTTACGATTGGAAGGGCCTAAAACCGAGGTACAAGTTAATGATGATTTCCCATATGAGCAGCTTTTAGTAATTGGAGACACAGAGACCGTTCCATGGTTTGCCGACTATGTGAATTACCTGAATGTGCCAAGGTTATCCCGCCCGATTTTAGCTACCAAGGTGAGAAGAGGTTCTTGCACATTCAAGAGCTACTCACTGAAGAGCCTATTTTGTACAAACCTTGTGCTGACCAAGTGATAAGGCGATAAAAATTCCGAAGATGAAATGGGTAGTATTCTAAATCACCGCCACACTTATCATGTGGAGGACACTTGGAGGCCGAGGACAAAGAAGAAAGCAGTACTTCAATCAGGTTTCTACCGCTCTAGCTTGCTCAAGGATGCGCACTGTAGCTTGTATCTCCACCGTGATAAAGCAAAGAATGGGCGGCATTTCCAAACAGGATGAACCACCCATGCGCACAATTCTAGAGGTTGAGTTATTTGACTTATGGGGGATGGACTTCATGGGTCCATTCCCCTCTTTATTTAGTAACTTGTATATTCTCCTTATTGTGGACTACGTCTCCAAATGGGTAGAGGCAATACCGACACGCATAAATGATGCCAGTGTGGTAGTCAAGTTCCTTCGCAGCCACATTTTCACACGATTCGACACCCCACGAGCATTGATCACAGATGGCGGTACTCATTTCTGCAACAAGTTGTTGATAAAGTCTTGCAGTACTGCGGTGCGGCAGATCGGCGACTTCACCGCTACCACCCGCAAGAAAATGGACAAAAGCCGAGGTGTCAAATCGAGATAAAGTCCATTCGAGAAAACAAATAATAGTCTGGCGCGCAGACCGTCAAAGAAGATTAATGATTCACTTTGGGCATACAAGACAGCATTTAAAACCCCATTAGGTATAAGGCTCGACTAGTCTATGGAAAGCCTCGCTATTTTCCAATGGAATTAGAACATAGAGAATGACTCCGGCAACCAGTCAACACGGACAGCAAGGCAGTCGACATAGCCAGATGCCAAACTCTGCGAACCAGGATTTAATCTCCACAACGATGCCCCAGGAGAATGCTCGAATCTATAAGGAAGAGACGAAAGCTTGGCATGACAAACATATTGTAAGGAAAGAGTTTGAGTCGGGTCAACAAGTCTCGTTGTTCAATTCTAGGCTGAAACTCTTCCTTGGCGAGTTGAAGTCATAATGGCCAGGCCCGTTCATAGTAGTTCAAGTATTTCCCTATGGAGCGGTTGAGATAATGCATCTAGAGAAGGGACAGTTCAAAGTCAATGCCCAGAGATTAAAACCCTATTTTGGAGGAGAATTCCATACAGAAAGACAGGACACCATTCTAAGCACACCTGGGGCAGGATAGTAAGGGTGTGGACCTTCACCAACAGTTCAGTTATTTTTCCGGTCTCCATTCTGTACGTTGTAGGAATGTCGAGCAAACGACGTTAAACATAGCGCTTCTTGGGAGGTAACCCAAGTATTGTGAGATCCCTTTCCCCTTTGAACTTGCATTATTTTCGGTCTTTTTAATTGCTCTTCGGTACATTTTCTGCTTTCGGACTTTCTGCTTTTGTTGTTTTTAATGTGTTTGTGAGATTTTCAGGGCTACCAGAGGGTGCAAGCACAATCTCTAAGGGATCTACATGTTCATTACAGTGTGAGAGGGCCAATTTCGTGCTTCAAAAAAATAGAAAATCCTTGTTCCATACTTCTTTTGGTTTTGCAAGAGCGTAGAACTCTACTCAAGGCAGCAAAAACATGTAAAAAATTTTGTTATCTAATCCAAATACTGCTAAAGATAGAACCCTACGTCACAAGGCCATCCTTTTCCTGTTTCCCAAGACGCAAAGAACGAAGAGTTCTATCATTACAGACACGCTTTGTCACTACAGAGCCCTTCGCTACTCTGCATAGCGGCGAATATTTCGAGCCCTATAAATACCCACACGCTTTTCATCTTTCCTCCACACGACTTGACGCCCTTTCCCTCTCACTCTCTCGCTTTTTTTATCAGGTTTGCAAATCTCCACCCCACGATCTACCACCATGGTTCTTAAGAAGTCTATCCCTACTAAAAAGACAAGAATCCGCCTCCACCCGAGGCGCACCACCTCCTCTAGAAGATCCACACCGATTCATTTCCCGGGAGGCCGAGAGGATCTATCACGAGTCGTTGTTCAACTGCTCGTTCGTCCAGGAACGCGGTTTCCCCACTTCTAATGCATTCTTCAACTTCACTATCCAAAACCGCGATCACGACGCTTTCTGCGGCACCCCCTCTCGCCCCAGAGTAGCCTCTGGCCGTATGAGTTCCACCCAATCATTTTCAAGGTCGGCACCACCGCCTTCGCCTTCAGCCCGAGGCAAGTGGGTCGCAGTTTGGTGCCTGTGCCATCAACCTGATCTATCGCCTCGCTGGATGACGACAAAGGCGGAGTATAGGGTCGCCATTTCTCCGACACAACCACAGCCACGCAGGAGGTCACCCACGGCCAGCTTGTGGAAACGCCATCCATCGACTCAGCTGATTTCTACCCACTTTTCAGATGCACTCCCTTACGCCGGTGGCCAAGGTTTAGTATAATTTTTTATGTGTTATAATCAAGCCTACCCTGCATCTTAGTACAGTTACGAAGGACAAGACGATCCTTCTCTACGGCATGACCAAGGGGTTCCTGTCACGCCCCCATTCCCGATCCGACCCGATTGGAGGATCCGAACCGAGTCCGGGTGCGAGACTATATATCAATTCACGACCGTTTTTTCTCGAGCCTAACTTGTACCTGTGGTTATACAAACAAAATCTGTAATAACAAAAATCATTTTCATATATAAAAGAACTACCACCGGAGTGGTGTCCCTCAACATCTATATACATATACTGAGTCCCATTTACTTATACATGTACTTTTTTTTTTTCTAATACAAAACATCAGAGATCGCTTGCCAGCAAGTGAGCACCTATCTCTCGAAATGGGTTCCTACTTCCCGCCGATGTGGGATGTCCTCGTCCTCTATCCTTGTCTTCGCTTCGTACCTACACCTGATCAACACCCGCGCTAAGCTTACTACTATGGGAACATAAGCATGGACAACCACCACCTACACCATCTCTGCCTTTATACATATGCATTTCATATATCAATACATATTCATATAACTTTTGGATTCTTATCATCTTTACATTCCTAATGAATATCAATCTTTTCTGTTACATGTTTTCTGTCTTTGACATATCTCCTATCTATACTTTTACTATATTCCTGTGCTTTGTCATCTTTTACTTATCTCTATCGTTCTTAGCACTTATGCATTTCTATCATGTGTTCATAGCATGTTCCATCTATTCATTCGTGCATATGTCTATCATATATTCATATCATATATTTCTTATTCTAGTACTTAATATTTGATCTATTATTCTAATGGTTCATATTATATATCCTATTCCTCGTATGTCATATTCTTATACATATATTACTTTCATGGTTATATACTATATACCATTTGTTATGTTCTATTTTCATGTACTATTTCCATGTACTGTGATCATGTACTATCAACGTATACTGTTTCCACGTACTGTATTATCATATTAACTTTTCAGATCATTTTACATTCTTATACATTTTCATATATCACTTCAGATCGTATAATCTCATGTTACAGAACTTATCATCACATAGCAGTGCTATGCTTCTCAGATCATAACATATCGTATAAACTCATGTTACAGAACTTATCATCACATAGCAGTGCTATGCTTCTCATATCATATCATATCTTTTCACATGTCATATTCAAATCATTTATTTTATGTTTCATGCCTGCATAAATACCTAAGAAGTGGATAACGAAACTTATAAAGGTCCGATGTCAGACTCACCATACGAAATGCTGGTCTTACTGGGCGTCTCAGAGGCGCTATACTCACTGTTCGAGATAGTGGTCTTATTAGGGCCCGGAGAGCCATGGTCACCACGAGACAATGATCATCTTATAAAGGCGCGAAGGCGCAGTGGTGACCCTTTCGGGGCCACCTGATCCAAACGGGATCTATGTCATCGACCCAAACGGGGCCTCGATATCATAACATAACTTGTATGCTGCAGACTTATTTTTCCTACTGGCATGCCAATCTATCCCTCTACTCGTCGACACAAAGTAACCGCTTTAATTATCTTTTCTCGCATATATTTCATAAGCATGAATAACTATTGTTATCATGATTGCTTATGCAATATATACTATCATTACTTTAAATTTGTATTTGTTCTCATATCTGTAGCTTCATATTACGGTTCTCATATTTCTATAATATATATTCTGTTTTTATCATGCATGGCTTACTCATTCTCAGATTCATATATGCTTATCATTCGTGTACATGTACCATTTCTCGTAACATCTTGTATCTTGTTAACTCGTAGATCTCATGTACTCTTTTATTATACTATCATATCTTATGACATATACCTATACATTTCTATACTTGTACGTTTTACTTGTGCTTTATCAGACTGTTCTATCTCCCATAGGAGTGCAGAACATAGACTTCTTCTTTAATACCCTTAGGTACCCTTCATGTCCAAACTATTTATCTTTTATCATTTCCTTATTCGTGATACACACGTATAAACATTCTCTTGTTTGACCTGAGATAAAGAATGAACGAGAGACTCTGACAATATATACCCGAAGGTGCCAGTACGAGACAGATCGCAGACGTTGTCTCCGCCACTGCATTGTAGCAAGTGTCAAACACCACAGGAGTGCAAAACCCGGTCATGTATATGTTCCAAAGACCATCATATGTACGTGTCGCCCACGTGATAGAATCATTGCAGTATCTGCCAGGAGTGTCAAGCACCGATCATATATGTCTCACATTCAATATCCTATCTTAAGCACTCATACACTATAATGTGTTCTCTGAGCTTATCATTTTATTCTTTTCTTCTATATTCCTTTTCATATCAAAACTAATTTTATGTTACTATTTCTTGCTCATATCTATCTTATATTATGCATGATATACTATGATTACTATATATGCTTATTGTTTTCCTTATTTATGGACCTAATATGATTTAATTTTTATCATACTATATGGCTGGATTCTTGACTCCATGGGATTTCCATAGAGTCCAAGAACACCCGACCTGAGTTCGAACGGCTGAGATATGACCTTCCTAAGTCGAGGTCATAATGCAGTCAAATCCCGAATCGACGAGCTGACCTGACCTCGGTGAGCTCGGTCCAACACCTCGGTCTGACACCTAATATCCTCCTCAGTCATATCAATGTATTCTTGATTCAATGGGCTTTCCA
Source organism: Tetrastigma voinierianum (assembly GCA_016808115.1). Lineage (NCBI taxonomy): Eukaryota > Viridiplantae > Streptophyta > Magnoliopsida > Vitales > Vitaceae > Tetrastigma > Tetrastigma voinierianum. The sequence goes on along the minus strand of JAEQBH010001174.1, from coordinate 84,869 downwards.
TAGAGTCCAAGAACACCCGAATCGGAGTTCAAACGAAGGAGATATGACCTTCCGAAGTTGGAGGTCATGCGTAGTCAACCCAGACGAGCTGACCTGAACTGACGAGCTGACCTGACCTGGATGAGCTCGATCTATCACCTCAGTCTGACACCTAATATCCTCCCAGGTATAATTGCCTGCTACTCTGACTCAATGTACTTTCCATAGAAACCAACACCCGACCGGAGTTCGGACGTAAGGAGTTATGACCTTCCGGTTTGAGGTCAAACGTAATCAAATCCTCGAATCGACGAGCTGACCCGACCTGGACGAGTTCAATTCCATCACCCCGTCTGACACCTAATATCCTCCTTAGTCATATCAATGGCTCTTGACTAATGGGCTTTCCATATAGTTTAAGAACACCAATCGGAGTTCAAACGGTTAGAGAGACCTTCCGGGTTGGAGGTCATACGTAGTCAACCCGCACGAGCTGACCTGAACTGACAAGCTGACCTGACCTGGACGAGCTCGATCTAACACCTCGGTCTGACATCTAATATCCTCCTCAGGAATATGAATGTATTCCCTCGACCAACCGGCTTCCATGTGAGTCCAAAGTTAACACCCAACCCGAGTTCAAACTAAGGAGATATGACCTTCCAAGTTGGAGGTCATGCGAATAACCTGCATTTGTTCTAATCTGAACCGGACGGAAATGACTTTATAGACGAGGTCCGTCGACTTCGCCGTGATGATCTGACCCCATCGCATGAGGTGTGCTGACCGCTGTACGAGTGCGCTGACCTTCGCCGCATGAGGTCCCGCTGACCTTCGCCGTAATTTAGGTCTCGTCGAATTCCTCTCGTTGATCGACTCTATGGTCGACCTCACCCACCATTTGACTGCTTCGCAGTAAAAAGCACCATAACTTGGCCTACGTGAGTCCGAATTGAGAAATTAAAAATCCTAACATCAAGTTCATTGATGTGAATACAATTTACTAGAAGGACTTACTACCAAATTCTCTTTATTTCTTACTCAAAAACCCGTTTCTAAGGTCCGTTAGTTGACCTTAATCGCGTAACCGATCTTGACCGTATTTACCAAATGACCTCAAAGAGCGACTGGCACCAATCATTATAGGTCTAAACGAGATATTCGGTGCAACATCGTCTCATTGATTGGCTACAATTTATCATAAGATCTCACTTCAGATTCCCCTTTATTTCACCCAAAACTCGTCTGTTTCTAAGGTTCACTCTAATGATAAGGATCAAAATAAAGGAATTTTCTTGGTTTTAACTTGCAACTGCACTCCTCCTAAATACATATCTAGGATCCTTAGATCTTTTCTCAACTCAACTCCTACACAAAATGAGTTTAGGGAGTTCCCAAACCCAAACCGTATTAATAAGATAGAGGGTTCAACCATGTATCTAAACCTGCTCAGACCAAAAACTAGACTTTCATACTCCCATAGTTTCCATACAACCAAAGACATGTATCCATACCAAATTTAGTAATTCCAGCACTGTGGATCTTCTTTTCTTTTTCCTTTCTTTCTTTTCTTTTCTCTTCTTCTTCTTCTTCTTTTCTCTTTTTTTCTCTCTTTCTCCAAGACCAAAATGAGATATTTATTTTGGTCTTATCCCTTTATTTCACTTTCACCAAAGGAGGAAACTTCCTCCCTTCCTTTAAGCCACTTGTCTCTTCCACAAATTTTCATCCTTATTTCATTATAATATCTTTCTTTATTACTCTTCGTCCTCCAACTCTCTTTTACCTTTAATCTAACTTGATATTCCTACTTGGCATATATAAACTTATTAAATTAAGGACTTATCATGACTTGGTAAATTATTAATTTACTCCTTAACTGTTGTATTAATTCCAAGTTCTTTGCTTATTTTATTTTTTTATCTTTATTTTATTTCGTATAATTACACTTTTACTTTTTATTATACCCTAAACATGTCCGAAAACCGGTTAGGGTATATTTGGTGTTACAGCCCAATTTGACATCGAGTCCATCATCGATGGGTTGATTGAGTTTTACCTGGAGATGCACCAGGCCCCGATCCATCCCTCCTCGATTACTTCACTAGCCGCATGACCGAGAAGTCCCATGCTGGACTCCGAGGGAGTGTGTATATCAAAGACCTACCCATACCCACGCTTCTAAGGCAAAGTTCGGGGAGCCCAGGAGATTCAGATGAGGAGACCGACGAGGATGTTGTAGTAGCCACACCTAGTGCGGGCGACCCCGAGGACAACGACCCTGAGGTCCCTCCGCCCACTCGCCCCCGTGCACCAGGATCTACGCCACTACACAACACGATATTGGGATGTGTGAGGCCCCAAGAGCACCGTGTTGCCCCGAGTCGATATGGATCGCCATCAAAGTCGAGATGCACACCATTCGCACCATCCGGTGACCATATCACACAAGAATTATCTACCTCTCTCTTCACACACCGCCACCGCCACCACCACCGCAGTGATTCTCTAAGACGTATCTCTTGACCTTTATTTTCTTTTTGTCATTGAGGACACTGTCAGTTTTAAGTTTGGGGGTATATGTGTGGGTATACTGTTTGCCTGTTATTTTGTTTATTTTTATTTTATTTTTATTTTATCTTTGCATGTTGGTAGGTTTTTCTGCTTTTAGTTTGTTTTGGTTGTTTTAGTTTATTTTAAAGATGTTTAAAGATCGAAATATTCTCATAAAAATTAAATATATTTCGCATTTGGAAATATATTGATATGGTGATTTCCAGAATTGGTTTTAATTGTTCTCAACCTTAGTTGACCATGATCACAAAAGGAGAGTCATAGTAATCACAGAAAGCCCGTGTTTCAATGAAATAGGGAACTCCAAGGTTGTTTGAAAATCGAGACTACAGTGTATAAAGTTAAGAATAAACATGTCTGGCCTCCCCTTTAGATCTCAAGAAATCATTTCCCAAAGTAAGCTATCGCACACACACACACACGTGATCTTCGGGGTATGCCTTGATTCCGGACTCACCATGCAAGAGTTCTACGAACCTTGGAAAGTTTAAACACCTAAGGATCGGACACCTGTAAAAAGAGGATCGCCTCAGCCCCAACTTAAAAAAAGAAAAGCTTATGGTTCGGGTATAAGTGGATCTTCCACGAATCCCGCACAAATCCGAGGGGCTTTTCAAAGCCTAATGCCCTGAGCCAACTGGCTGTGAGCCATTGACTTCACTGCCCGCTATAGGGGCAGAGGATGGATGATTTCCACTATCTAAGGCCTCGAGGTTTGGTTGAGTGTTCAGGGTGAAGTTCTAGGGAAACTAAATGCCCGGTGCGCTTAGCCAACTGGTGGGGAGTCACTAATGGATCCCCTCTACAGGAACCCTCACCTAAAACTTCTTGGTACTAGTACTCTTCCAAGTTTTTCTTAGAGTTAACCCTTAGGAGTAGTTGAAGTGAATAAATTGGTGCATTCTCATTCTTTCTCGTGTTAAGCCATTCCAAATAAAGTGTTAAATTCAAGTTCAGTACTAAAGTCGACCATACATCGGAGATCACACTCCAACCGCACTTAGACTCCTCGGGAAAGATTATTTAGCACTAAAAGGTTGACCTGCTTGGTCAACCGAGACTGACCCAATGCAAATTCTTGAAAGTTGAACAACCGAGGTAGTCCCTGGATCTTTTGAACTGGTTCTTATCAGCCTCTTCTGCTGGTATCATGTGTACTAGACCCATCGGCCGTTGTTATTGCGTCTTTATTCTACGTGCCCTGTTAGAGTCCTGCCTACTGGGGGACAAGTGGCTGTGCCTGGGGGGTGTTGATCGAGTGAATCATACATGCATTTCAAGAAAATTTCTAGGTGTGCTTCTTACACCAATTGTATGATTCACATTCATATTCACTAATATTGCGCTAATCCTCTATAGTATAACAAGGTTTTATAGAATACAACATTGGAATCAAAAAGGCTTAAACAATAGAAGAAATAACCAAAGGCAGAAAGTTAAACAAAGAAGTGCAAGAAGGTTTCTGGTATGCAACAACAAGGCACCCAATGTTAAGTACAGAAGGCTTCACAAATAGTAGTGGAGGCCTACGTCGTAGCGAACCGAATGCCAGACTTGCTAGCTCCTGCATGCCGTGAATGAAGCTCCCTTCGCAGAGCGTAGCGAGGCTCCATTCCAAAACGAGCACTGTGCTCTGACTGGGCCATTAATGGGCCCAGATTCCGAGGTATAAAGAGGAAGTACTCGAGGCAAAAGGGGATTGGGAGGCGACCAACACAAGGAGAGACTGGAGCAGAGAGAGATTGGTGAAGATATTCAGAGATCGCGGCATGACTTTCCTCGTATTTCTTTCCCACTGCTTAATGTTGAAAATCTTTCGCCTCGTAATGAAAATCACTATGAACTAATTTTCTCTAGGGTTTTGTCAACCAACCGCACTAATATGGATTTAATACTTTAATTGTGGTTTATTTAATATCGATATGAATTTCTATGGTTGCTTTACTCCTGAATTTATTCACATGTTATTATTTGGCCAATTGTGGCATGCTAATGCTAGGAGTATGATATCGGGAGAAGATGACTCGTAGGGACATGGGTAAAACAACGCTTGGTCAATCGGGGAATATAGATATCCCGCATTCCAAGTGTAGCACTAGGGTTTTCACATTCATGCATCTCAGAGTCGAGGGATCGAAGCAAAGATGCAATACACCCCACTAGCGAGATAGGCAGTTATATCTCGAGAAAGAATAGCTTGTAGGCACGATCAACCCGCTAACATAAATCATATGAAATATTAAATAAATGCACTATCTAGGTAAAATCCATTAGGTGTGGTAGGTGAAGGCAAAACCCTAGTGTTCTCATTATTACCTTAACCTAATTTTTTAATATTAGCCTTCTTAATTCGCTTATTCATTCATAATTCACTATAGGATCAGATCCAAATATTGTCTAAGTCAATAAACCAATACTTAGCACGCTTCTTCGTGGGAACAACACTTGACTAACTACTTTTACATTTATTGTAATTGAGGTGATATTGCAGACATTGTTTACATGGGATGATGACATTCTTTATTACTCGTAGCTCGTCATTGTAATAATCTCAAATTATACCATGACAGTTGTATAGCATGTTTATAGTATAATAAAAGTAAATGTATATTTTTCCGGAATAAAATAATGCTAAAAAAAATAAAATAAGCAAAACCCGGAATTAATACAAAAGCCAAGGATAAATTAGTAATTTGTCAATTAAGGACCCAAGTGACATAAGATAAGAAGCTTATATGATAAAGTGGAAATATGTTAAATTAGAGTTGCATATAGAATGAAATAAAAGGACTTAAATGCAAGAATGGAAAAAGAATGCAAAAAGGGGTTTCGGCCAAACATGGCCTTAACTCCAAAAATGGGATAAGACCAAACAATTGGTCTTCGAATTAGGGGAAAAATCTAGGGCTTCCAATAGAGAAAAGAAGAGAAAGAGAGAAGAGAAGAGAAGAAGAAGAAGAAAAGAAAAGCAAGGTATGGAATTTTGTATGGAACTTGTTAGGATTTGTATGGATACTTGTTTGGAAGTTTAGAATACCTCTTTTTGTGTAGAATCCTTATTTGGAATAAATCTTTAAGGTATGGATATTTGATGGAATGGTTGTGGTCCTCAATGGAGGAAAAATTTGTATAGAGAAAATGTTGGGTTGTAGGGGAGATGTTATTCGTTTTTTTTTAACCCATGTTTTTTTTGGTCATAACTTAGCCATCAGTCATCCAAATCGAGTGATTCAAAATTTTGCGTAAACTAGACTTCTAGAAAAACAAATCTTTGTGAAATAATTGTATCCAAATTTGGACCCCATTGGACCCATGTACCACAAAGGAGTACTGCGGTCACTCGTTCGCTTGATACGCTTTTGAGTTTCGGAACAGTTTTGGTATTTAGGCCATAAGTTGAGTTTCACTCATCCAAATTGAGTGATTTAAATTTTTAGGTAAACTATACTTCTAGGAGAACAAATCTCACTAAAATAAGTATATCCAAATATGGACCCCATTAGACCCAGAAAATTCATCAAAGGGAATAATTCTATCCTTGAAATCTGTCTCAGAACAGTCCCTTGAACTGGAGTAATTCCAGTTCTTTACATTCTTAACTTGAGTTATACTAGTCCAAATTAGGTGATTCAAATTTATGTACAAACTAGACATCTAGGAGAACAACTTTCATGAAGAAATTATAGTTAAATTATGTCTCTACTGTTCTAGAAAATTTTCAACATGTGACGCAATTCCATATTCGTTCTCGAAACCGGTCCAGAGCAATTGGAATGTTTAGACTATATCTCCCAAATTAAAAGTCCAAATGACATGATTTTTGAACCATAAGAAACTTAAGACATAGGGGTATATTGAGTTAGAAGATCACTTTCTCTAACAATCCCGTTTATAAGGTCAAAATTGTAGTAAAAAATGGACATAGGAGCTGCCTCGAATTGTTCAAGCAAAATTGGTTATAGAAATTGAAATTGTATAAAGGCTATATAAATGTATTGTTATATGAAATAATGCATCATAGTAAGTTAATCATGACAACATGTGTTATGAAAGCTAAAGATAATACACGTATAATTTTGTTATATGAAAAAGTGCAAAGTACAGTTAAATGTTTATAAGAGATTATTTGATAATGAATATCTCATAAGTATACATTATATCAGTAGTTATTCATGTATATGAGATATCTTTTTCTGATACCTAAAATATTGTTAAGAAAACATAATAAAACCGATTGCCTGCTTATGACTGGGTAGTTGGATAGGTAGGCATGACTATAGGGATACAGCCAGCCGCAAGATACTATAAATATCAAGGCCCCATTCGTCAATGACATAAACCCGCTTGATCATTATACGCATTCGCTTGTCATCATACAGATAGAAATCAATGTTCAGACAAATGATAAGAGACTCGTGTAAGAGATACATTTCTTTCCCGTATCCACTTCAAGGTATATGCGTGCATGAAACATGTTCACGATGCCAATACTTAAACGACTCAATGATAAACGAGCATTATATGACATGATATGAGAAGCATAAAGATCGCTATGTGATGACAAGTATACTATGACAAGAACAAGAAACGAAATGTATACGAACAATGATAAGTAAATATGAAGTATGTATAAGCATGTAAATTACATGTATGAAATATGCATAAGCATGGGTATAAGTATATGATGTGTTAAATGTATATGCATGTGTCTAAAGTGCATGATCCTTATTGGTATCGTCCACTGAGCATTTATTCCCACTAATATAAGTTTGGGGCGACGGTGTTTCATCATTGTAGGTACAGAAGAAGGAACTAGAATCCGGGACAATCCGCATCAACAACAAAGGTCAACACAATACTAGGTGCCCACTGAAGACCTCTATGGTCTATTTTGTATATGTATTTGTTTTTATAAACAATGTAAAGTTTTTATATGTTGAACACTCCCATTTATGGAGTTTTAATATATTTTGTAATCCGCTACTACATAATATATTTCAAGTTAAATGTTTAACAGTATATGAATGAACAAGTTTATTGTAAACTAAAATAAAATAAAATAAAATAAATAAATAAAAGAAAGACACCCTACCGACACTGGTGTCGTAGTCACGCCACAAAGTTTACGCTGACTTCGAGGCCACTCAAGCTCGCTGATTAAAAGGAAGCTCATGACAAATTTCGATATCAGGTTTCCGAATTTCTCCATCATATTCAAGTTACATAGTGACGCCTTCAAAGGTTGACATCTGTTGTCCCAGAACAAGGTCAGTTTCCATAGCCTACTTTAGGGTGAGAAACTTTCCAACGCCGATCTCGCTATACAACACTTATGATGTTGAGTTCTATGCAATGGTTCAAGTATCAAGGCCATTATCTCTTGTGATCTCGAAGTTTGTCCCGCACAATCACCACGATGCATTGAAATACTTCCTAGGCACACAGGATAAGGTCGGCTACAACATGGCATCATGGATTGCCTATCTACAAATACCACCTGGGTGATCAAGCACAAGTCCGCACACACTCAACAAAGTGGTCGATGCCCTAAGCCAACGCACATCCTTGCTCATGTCTTCACGCTTTCACTCCTGGGCCGCTTAGCCCGATTTGTATTCTTCTAAGTCATATTTCGTGCTCATCTTGTCTGATATTCATGATGGTAAGCAGTCTGACTTTGTGCTTCAAGATGATTTCCTCTTTCGGGGAAACAGATTATGTGTCTTGGACAAGTACTTCGGCTTATAGATTATTTAAGACCCAGACAAATAAGGTCACAGTGTCGAGACCGGGACCGCGCTAGTGGCCAACTCCTATTTTTTGCCAACTCTACCTCGCTATGTTGAGCGTTTTATCGAGCGCTGCCGCATCTGTCAGACTTCTAAGGGCAAAGCTTCCAATGCTGGCCTCTACATGCCACTTCCTATACCGACACAACCATGGACAAACATTAGCATGGATTTTGTACTTGGTCTACCTCGCACACAAAAGGGCAACGATTCCATCTTTGTGGTTGTTGATCGCTTCTCCAAGATTGCACACTTTATCCCATGCAAGTGTACTACTGATGTTGTTAAAGTGGCACAATTGTTCTTTAAAGAGATTTACCGACTACATGGTTTGCAAAGTTCTATTATGTCCGATAGGGATACACACTTCCTTAGCCATTTTTGGCGGTCTCTATGGCGCATGGTCAATACTAGTCTGAAGATGAGTTCAACTTATCATCCTCAAACAGACAGTCAGACAGGGGTCACTAATCGCACACTTGGCAATTTACCTAGACCATGCAAAAAATAGGAGTTAAGGTAGTTTATGGTTGTGTGTCGAGATGCCCGTTGGATTTGACTACTCTTCCCAAAAGCACTAGAATGCACAAATAGCGGCAATTGATTTCATTAATGACTTTCAACGCATCCACAAGCTCACTCATGATCATCTCAAGGTTCCTCACCGTGAAGTACAAGTTAATGGTGGATCCTTCATCATCGCCATGTTGAGTTTGCAACTGGAGATAAAGCTCGTGGCTGCTTTCTTGATTAGCGATCACTTCCCACTCCACGAGTACAACAAGTTAAAGGCTCGAAAGATTGGTCCTTTAAAGGTGCTTCAAAAAATCAACCCAAATGAATATCATCTTCGACTTCTTGATGGCCTTCGTAGCTCTGACGTATTCAATGTAGAGCCTTTGGTTCCCTTTATAGATGATTCATACGATTTGGATTCAAGGACGAATCTTTCCCAACCTGGAGAGAATGATGGCGCGTACAAGAATTGTGTTCCAAGTGAAACACAATTATAATATTGGGGTTATTTTATTTTATTTTATTTTATTGGATTTGGTTATTTATTTATTCCTGGATAATCTTTTTATTTTACTTAGGATAAGTTGTTGAGGTTGTTTAGGATTTTAGTTGTCCTTTTTAATTTCAGTTCATCTAGGTCTAGGTTTTGAATACTATAAATATGTGGCCTTGGCTTTTCTTTAGGTACATAGTTGTTAATAAAAAAAAAAATCAAAGAGGGTTTCTTCTCCCAACTCCTTTGTTTTTTATTCTTTGTAATCAACAAATTCAAGTTGGAGAATTCTCATAGTTTTGCATTCTTTATCAACGCAACTATTTCAAGCACTCGCCTTCCCGCTCCGCTACATCACTCATGCTTAGGATTTATACAGATTTATGGTAGGGGATCAATTAGTTTTCAAAATAAGTTTTTACATCAAACGGTTACTCCCAAAAATCACTCTTTTCTAGGATGAAAAATCAAGGTTTAGTCAAACGACTTATAGAATCGATTGCTCCCATGATCGGCATGAAGCAATGAAAAACTTCGTGACAGGGCAAACTAATAAAATGCTAAGTCCTCGGCTTACCGGCTGATAATCGGTGAAAATTTGACTCCTCACAAAATTATCTACTAAAATTGTTTTCCAAAATTATCTCTATGATGTTAAAAAAGTGGACTTCGATAAGACTTAAGGTCTAAAACCCTGCTAGTGCCGGCAACTGACTGCTATATGGTTATTGACTAATTTCTTCTTCATTTCATTTTTCTCCTCCTCTCTTTTCTTTTTCACTCATTTTATAGGTTTTTTGGTTAATCCAGCTTGTTCCTTATCCAGACAGTTGACCATTCCTCATTTCATTATTTTCTTGGGTATGTGGATCTCACACGGGTCCCATCACTTTGATCAACTACGTAAAGTCTTGATGATAGACTTTTGGGCCCCACTTATCGACAGTGTGGTGTGTGAGGCGGCTTCATTTTTGGGCCCTAATTGCTTCAAACGGCGAGGTGTGTCAGGCGATTTCCGCTCATACTATTAGGACTAGAGCCACGAATATGCTAAACCCGCCTTCCATTTTCCGTTTACTAATTGGAACCAGATTGGACGTTGATATTACTTTACAGACATGCCATCTCTACTTGATTGATAAGGCGAGGACGAGAATATGTGGCCCCTTCAGATATATCATTCCAACATGAAAGAATGATATTTTCATTAAGTTGCCAACACATAGGAGGCCAACCGCTCCACACACACACTAGCTGGGTTCTAAGAGTTCCTTTTGAATGGGGCACGCTGGCACACACAAAACCTCAGGCCTGGGAAGTTTCACCCACTGCCCACCACCCACCACCATCTCGATCTAATGCGGCCGGGCCTCTCAAATTTCCTAAAAGAAAAGGAAAATATTCTTAGATAAGGTGTTAGGACTTGGCTAGGATTTTGTGATTTCCTTATTATTATTCAAGTTTTTACTTTATCTTTATAAATAAAAAATTTTGGGACAAAACCATATTCCACATTTCTATTTTTATCTTTATTTACAATTCTTTATTTTCATCTCTAAAATAAAGATATGAATAGTGCATCTTCATATTTGGAGATTTACTATTCATATCTCTAAATATATAGATGATGGGCCTATTTTAGTAAATACTATTATCATATTATTTTATTATTATATTAATATTCTTTCATTATTTTATTATAATAAAATAATTATTTTATAACATAGTTTTATTTTTCAAGATATATTTATATTTATTATTTATTATTTTATTAATTTTGAATTATTTTTCATATGCAATATAGTAAAATGATTTTAATATATTCATTTTTTAAGTACTAATTCATTTTTAATAATTTATAATTTTTTTCTTAAAATAACGAGAGACATTCTTCAAGTTGAAAATGAAAGCAATAAATATGAGTTGAAACGTGAAAAACAAGAAAAAAATTTATGGAGAAAAATCTTGATTCAATTTCTAATCCATTTGAGCGTGAGTATTTCAAGGTGAAAAAAAATATAGATTATTAAAAAATAACTCGCAAAATCCCAATTAAATGGATCAAGTTATTCTAGTGATGGTAATTTTAGCAATTTCACTAATTATTAAATAAAATTATGTATACGACTTACCACATCGTTAGTTTTTTTATTTTATTTTTATCATTTGATTATACTTTATGTACTTCATTATATAGCTTTTTTTTAATGTTGTTTTATTTTCTAATTTAATACTATGCTTTATAATATAATTTTATTAGTTTAAAAGTATTTTTAGGGTTTTTAATCTATTTTTTATTTATTTTAATATATTTTTATATTTATATTTAAATAAAATAAAATTATTTCATATATCATAATATTAAAATATTATAATTTTAAAATGAATGTTTGAACTTTGAAGAATGAATAGTGGAGTTGGAAAATATAGGGATTGCTTGTTGAGTTTGGCTTCTAACCTACAAGTAGATCAAGTGATTCTAATGATGGTAACTTTAGCAACTTCAATTAATTTGACAGTGAAAATTATAGAGGCGATTTACCACAATATTAGTTTTTGTATTTTATTTTTATCATTTGGTTATAATTTTTATGTAATTTCATTATATAGCTTTTTTAATGTTGTTTTATTTTCTAATGTAATATTATGCTTTATAAAATAATTTATTAGTTTAAAAAGTATATTTAGGTTTTTAATCTATTTTTATTTATTTTAATATATTTTTATTTTATATTTAAATAAAAATAAAAGTATTTCATATATCATATTCTTAAAATATTATAATTTTAAAAAATGAATGTTTGAACTTTGAAGAATGAATAGTAGAGTTGAAAATAGAGATTGCTTGTTGGAGTTTGATTTCTAAAATATGGGCCTAATCATCTCTAAATATAAAGAAGATGTCAAATTGGAGTTGGAAATGAAGGCCCGTTGTTGAGATGCTCTAATACGCAAACCTATTCTTGTGGACACCGCGATCGCCGCACCCGACCGACCCGGAGGCCGAACCCGATCCGAGACGCGATCCTCTTTTCGAACCCAATTTCTTTTTCTTTTGTCAGTAAAACACATATCCAATGCTTATTTTATAAAGGATATTTATCTTTATGAAAATATATTTGTATATATTAATTCAACTTAAAAGGGGCCCATCACTTTGTTTTCAATACACACTTTTCATTAGATATGCATTTCATGCTCATTTGGTCCATTTACCACCTTTAGACACTACGCAAGATTATAAGTTGTTTTCTAAATACCAAAATATTTTTACAAGCAAAACAAAATCGAGTTTGTACAAAAAGTGTCAAATATATTTCATGAATGCATGGTCGAGCTTTACTTCAACTCCGTGAGCTCGACATTGACCGAATTCTCGCGGTCTTTCCTTCTGCACTGCTCACCTCCTACATGCGCAATGATAAACGTGCTAAGCATTTTCATGCCTAATGGTTCTATATATTTTTCTTCATTTCGCTTAAGTAAATCATGCAATTTTTCTAAACCATGTTTTTGAATTCGAATGATCAATGCAACTATAATACATATATTCATTTCATATACATTAATATACAATTCATTGATCATTCCAACATGCACTTTCATGCGAAATAAATCATTCTAACACAAATCATGCATTTCACAATTTTCTTTTCATTTTGACCTTAAGAGAATTTAACCTATGCTTTCGGTGCACAGGATAACGAATCATCGACACGGTCCCACTGGGTTGCAAGCCGGTATAAAAAAATGTTTTATAACACGCACGTGTCCCGTGGTCGCTTAGTCAAGATACAAAATCATTTCCTCGCGGAACACCATCGATACCGCCCGTCGCTACTGGACGTATGACACATCATTATGTTTGGCGCACACGTCTACTAATCTCTTATTGGTATACCAATCTATCCTTAAGTCGAATTTAATCTGGCACATTCTATTAAGGGCACTCAAATCGCTCATAGCAATTTACAATAGTGTATATATTTATATCCAAATACTGGGTTTCCAATACTCATGTAATTTTTCATGTGCAATTCATTTCACAATCGGGCTGTATCAAATCAATTTAAACAAATCAATATGCAATTTATCGCACCATTTTAATAGATCCACTTATTTCATAATCCTTCAAACATTTTAGAAATAGAGAGAGAGAAGTAGAGAACAAACCAATTCATTTAGGGTTGAAACGGAGCACACATGCATATTCATATAAAACCTTTTAGATTTAGTTTGTCAAACAAAACAAAAAACCGAAACAAGGAAAGAAGTGTGAAGAACAAACCCAAAAAGGTTGTCGCTCTTCGATTCCTATCCTCATAATCCTGCCTGGTCGCTTCCCGCCACCAACCCCTAATCCACCACAAATATGTCAAGCAATCAAAGAACAACCTAAGAAGAAAAAAAAATCACCAGGCATTCCTAGATTTTGTTAGGGGTTAATGTCTACCCAATATACCTTCACCTGAAAAAAAATTTGGGGACACATGAGCCATTTTTCCTCATTCTTCCTTCAAGAAAATGATATCTCTATGAGTCTATTTTCATAGGGAATCGAATCATCTCATTTGAATCACTAAACTCAAGTTACTTACATTTTAATGTCAAACTGGTCTATGCCCACCACTCGGTTACCCACTGTTATTCTCATTTTCAGGGTCTTAAATCCATAAATTGGTAATGGTTCATTCTACCATTTGAATCTATGGTTCTAGCGTTTCTTCCTCCAATTCTAATCATCCACTCGATCACCAAACTCAAGTTATTGCATTTTACATCCAAACTACTCTAATTTGCAAAACAGAATCAGATTGTTTTTGCACATAGCTCCACTTTGACGGATTTCTGGGCACTTTGGGGTTACAAATTGCATACACTTCCTTCAAGTAAATTATTTCCCTAGAAGTCTAGTTTACCGAAAATTTGACCATTCAATTGACGAAATAAACCTGCAACTTACTAAAACACCACAACTACACCCAAAACAGACACTACTACAAAAATTGATGTTAATGACGCTCATATCTATGACGCTTCTAAAAGAATGTCATTATTCAACTGGATATACTAAAACAATGACGGTTGTTTGCTATGACGTTGCATAAATGTCATTGAACTACATAAGCTTAAAATAATGACACTTCTTTAAGTATCATCTTATTTACATCTAAGATACAAAACCTCAGAGACGGGAAACACTCGACCACTAAAAACAAGTCTCTCTACCAAAGGCATATGTGTCTCCTCGAACCTCAACCATGACTTAACCTTATCGACAATGGAGGTCGATGTCTAGATTCGCCTCCTAAATTCCTCCACCCATCGTGACATCTCTGGTATCATTTCCTACTCTTATCAACCACTTTCTAAGACGCTGCGGCGCAGCGTTAGTGGCTTTCATACCAGAGACACGTGCCAAGGAGGTGAGTGAGATGACTATGGTTCTTGGGAATTCATTTTTCTTTGCACCTTCTGAGACCTCCCAATTTGTTATGGAATGTATAATGTCACAGCTGGTGAGTTGATATAATGGATTGTGAGTTGACAACATCAATGTTTAACAATCGAAACTGTTCCCCCCACCCTTTCCATGGATTGGCTTTTAGCTGGTGGGAATTCTTATGATTTTTTAAATTTTATTTATTTATTTATTTTCTAAAAAAAGTGGGGTCGAACTTCCAATAGATTCTAGTTTTGTTTTGCTGTCTTACTTTGTTTTCTTGCTTGTTGTTTTCTACTTAGGTTTTCTTTGCTCTGTTTGTGCTTGAAGTCGACTCTAAAGAGTCAAATTCCTTACAATCTCCGAACTGCGATCTTGTATTTTTTACTTCATTTGTATCCTAAGCTGCCAATTTTACAAGAAGAACACCATCTATCTCTGAAACTGACAGAGGGATGTGATAAGATACTCTTTGTTATTATTATTTTTGGTTTTGTTCTGACAGAAATTCGCTTTTACATGTTTTCTTACTTTTCTCCTCTTTATTTGAAATCGAGTCCTCATTTTCAAGTACATGATTACTATAATCACACTCACCAACTAACCTCATACTAATGAGACACCGACCGTCTGCTTTATTTATTCTAATAATTTCAAGGTGGATGCTTTGTGACGCCCAAACCCTGGGTCCGTCGATCACCCATCAACCAAATGGACATATGGGATGCCTGGTTACCCGACGCCTACTTCAGGCACCTGCGTAGTCTCCTTTGTACGGGGAGCTCTACCCAAATAGAACACCTGTATTAAACATGTCCCAAGCAGTCCAATATAATCACAACATGAGTAAAACGGCCACTTGGGCCCATAAACAATACCCATAAAACATACCAACTATGAATCCAACTATATCCAATAGTTCTAAGAGTTCAAATGTTTTGCATTTTATACAACACATATATTAAAAATTCAGAGAATTTAACATGTATAAAATCATCAAAGCCACAACCCGCTTTCTTTCACAAACTCTACTTCCAGATCGAGCCGTCTCCTCGCACGCTCCCTATACCTGTAAAATAGTATCCTCGAATGCAGGAGCTAATGCTCGAGTGGAATCACCCTAAGTGGGTACAGCTAGCGTCTAATCCTCGGTAAGGTCAAAGGTAATTCCATAGCCTCTAACACATTCTCGATTCAGATGAATCAAATGATCCGTCATCATCGGATTCCTCCACCCGCGAATGTTCGAGGATGATGCCACTCTAATCCGGATGTTACTAGATCCGACCACCGCTATACCAGCCCGTGCTATAGCCGTCACGCAATACCTACAAATTTCGCAAAGGTCCGATCAAATGCTGGTGGTCGGGTCAAATGCAAGTGGTGCCCGACCAAGCACCCGCGACATCCTCTACGCCCTCGCCCTCTACTAGCCATCTACACAATTAACATGGCGCTTAGCTCAATACAAGATCTCTAAGGCATAAACACAAATTTCGAGACACTAATCATACACATAAATCACAGATATTATCAGCCCTTGCATTTGCTGTGTAATGTGCAAGGCAATCAATTTTGCATTTAAAATATTGTTTTCAACAAAATTTATTTTCGAAAATTTCATTTTGAAAATTTTATTTTCGAAAAATTTTGTCAAATTTATTTGATTTTTACTTAATTTAATAAAAATTTTTCGAAAATTCTTGTGATGAACAAAGGTTCATGAACCTGCTCACGAATAATGTCCAAAATTGACTCGTGAACAAGACTGAGTCAAACCTGTCAAAATGTGTCAGTGCAATTCAAGTGCACAAACTGGCAGCCCCAAAGAAGACGCCCAAAGCCGCGCCCAGCCGCCGTGCCGCACGCCCCGCGCGCCCGCCGCCGCTCTCGCCGCTGCCTGGTCCTCGCGCGCTCTCGGCTCGCAGCCTACCGCCCGCACGCCTACCCCGGGGTCGTCTCCTAGTCACAATACAATTCTTGTATCGCGATACAATTTCTCTCACACATAACTGGCAGAACTCCAATTCACTTTTCTCGCACCAAGCTGCTCATTATTATTATTTTTTCATTTATTTCCCGTACCGTTGGAAAAATCATCAAAAAAATTTTACTTATTATTTTTTTCATTTTCTTAAACACTCAAATAATTTTATAAAATATTTTGTACCCATTTTCAAATTTCACTACTTGTAAAATCTTAGAAAATTATTTTCTTTCTCTCATAACCAAATAAATTTATGAAATTTATTTTCTTTACTTTCTTTTTTCAATAAACCAAATAAATTGCTTAAAATTTATTTTATTTTATTTTTTTCATTTAATTCCTAAAACTGGCCTGCATTCTCAAAGCCTCTTTTTTCTTATATAACACTAACCCTAGTGTTCCACCTCAAATGTATTAAAATTTGATTTCATTATCCAACTCAAATAAATTTATTAAAATTCTATTTTTTTTATTTCGCTCCAGCCACACCTGTGAACTCCAAAAATTTGTTTCCTCCATAAATTCTCTAATAACTAAGTGCTAATCACTAAGCACACATACACAATCACAACACATCACAACCATGATCACACATCATTCATGTTAAGGTATATTTTTCACACAACATGGCTCATCAAATCACAAACACATCAAACACATGTATGTTGTCTTAGCTTTGTCCCGATTTCTAGGTAATCTCATACTCACGCTCAACATCGAACCACATCTGGGGTGGTGATGTTCTTACACGACTATGGCCTAAGCCCAAGCCTCTCAATCTCTAGGGTTTCCATATACCTATACTTCTACATCAAACCACCAAGTGGTGATGGATACCCAACCCGAGCTCCTAGGTATTCGTGACACCTGCTTCTCGATACCAAGTCGTGACGCCTAGAACCTGGGTCCGCTTGACCACCCACAACCTACGGAATACAAGTGGATGTCCGGTTACCCGACGCCACTCGGTAAAATCCGTAGTCTCTCAGACTGGGAGCTCTACCCAAATAGGAACACCAGATAAACCCGTCCCAAGCGCCCAATATAATCACAATATGAGTAAACGCCACTTCGCCTGCTAAACAATACCCATAAAACATACCAACTATGAATCCAACTATATCCAATAGTTCTAAGAGTTCAAATGTTTTACTCTTATACAACACATATTAAAATTAGAGAATTATAATACATGTATAAAATCATCAAAGCCACAACCCGGCTTTCTTCACAAACTCAAATTTCAGATCTAGCCGTCTCACACACCCCGTGACTTAAAATAGTATCCTCGACAGGTGAGCTAATGCTCGTAGTGAATCACCCCTAAGTGGGCTACTCTCCACCTAAGCAAGCAATGTCTAAATAGAACACACATTCAAGCAAATGCATGATCCTACTTGAATGTCTAACTCATCATCTCGTACCCGAGTTCTCACCGACTCTCTCACACTTGCCTAAGCCACGTATGAGAAAACTAATTTCAAACAAAGTTATTTGTTTATATTTGTGGTCCACCCTCCGATCTAAGATAATCGTCTCCCGATGTTATATTTAGTGGACTACCTCCGATGTATATCAATCGGCTGCCTTCGACGATTCATATTTTTATATGTGGACTATCCTCCGATGTATATCAATTGGGCCGTCTCCAACGATTGATATTTTTAGTATGGACTACCCTCCGATCATTATTATTATTTTTAGACAACCCTCCGAGATATTTTACATTTACTAGTCTACCCTCCGAAACAGTTCTCTTAAGAAACTACCTCATGCACTCACTCCTATCTCTCTAGGTGCCCCAAAATAAGATACGAAATGCATCAGGATGTCATTTCAATAACGCATATAACACATGCAAATATCACCAAGCATATATTCACATAATTTAAATCACACAATCATTATGTAATTACGCATTTCATCACATCAAAATTAGCTCACTCAAGCATGATCAAACACGAGTAATTACCAACACTCAACAATATATTAATCATAAAAATTATTTATATTGATTATCCCAAATAGTGAGACCCCCGCTTACTCATTCCCGAAAATCACCAATCGGCTCTGGCTCACTTTATGAACCTGCTCACGGCCATTCGCCTTATACACACCAAAGCATAATTTATTCCTTAAATTATCATATAAACACCTAAAGTCCCCAACAACACTGGGACCGACCAAAACGCCTAAAAATTCCACAATCTCTGGTCCCATGTTCGTGATCGATCAAACGGCCCCTCACTACCAAACCAACAAACATTGAAAAACACTTAAATAAAGCTGTAAAAAACCCAAGAGTGAGAAACCCTCTACCTCAAGCGAAAGCCATTAAAAACTCCTCAACCGGTCCACGCTGAGCTCGGGCCTCCGCGAAAGCGCTTTCTTCTCGTCCTCGAAGACTCCGACGTCGGACGCTCGAATTTATAGAAAGAAGGAGGTCCTTCTCTCTAAACCTCCATTTTTACATTTCTGCTGCCCCAAAAACCGTCCCCTGCATCTTTTTGCTCCCCTTTTCACTTTGAAGGAGATAGGTACTATCTAATTAATTCGTCTTTTCCAACTTAAATAATTCCATTAATACCCGTTATGTCCCTATTTTCCCTGCCAGCATTCGGCACTATCTCCTCGCCGTCCATTTCATCATTTTCATACCACTTATGACACATGAGTACGTTGTTATATGTGACTTTCGTCAGATCGAAAATCGCTTTACTAAGACCAACCGCGATGCTCGAAAAACGTAAATTTCACCACTCCTAATTCGACTTAAATTTTACGTGCTAGCTAGATTTCAAGACGATTCCAACTGCAATTCGCTTTGTCATCTGGAGATCTGCATAATAAATTACGATTTTTAACCGAAATTACAATTCTCAGAATCGAAATTTCGATTTTTGTACCCTTTTTCCGTAAATTGGAATTTCTCGTGGTCTTACATGCTATTTTCTTATGTTTAAAAATTGAAATGGAGCATCAACCGTAAAGAAAATAAGACAATCAATCAAACATTGATTAGTTAATGTTAAGAGTTGTTTAAAGGCTGAAAAGTCAATAACTAATGAGTTTAACAATTTGAACAAACAAACTTAGTTGATCAATCTCATTTAACATAATCATAAAATAGAACTCCTTTACGCAAAAATAATTTAAATTTCATGCCTTCATCAATCAAATATAATATATAAGATAGTTAAAGATAGTCTCTATATGATTAAAATAGTACTTAATGGTCAAAGGTAAGATCTTTAAATTAAAAAACTAGATGAAATATTAACTACTTTTATCTTGTTTTTCTACAAACTGTAGAGGTCATCATACCAGTTGGTGGTGGTCATGTAGGCATAACAATTCTTCCACTCTTTTCTCAATTATGGTTTGTCTTTTTATTTTATGTATCCTTCTTTTATTTGGATTAGAAAAAAACTGGGTTGTGCAAATGTTATTGCTACGTTAGAGATTTAATTACTATGTCCTTATTTTGTGAATCATCTTTATAGCCACACCCGTAAATCAAACAATTTTGTTGATGAAGATATCGTGTCAGCTAACAAAACGAACACAAGATGAGGTACGAGGTCAGTAGCCAAGGTCAGAAAAGGACTTGTAACCCTCTCACGACATAAGTCCGATCAATCATATTTACCAATTGGACTTTTTGATTTTATTGATTTACGGCGTTGTTTAATTATCTTAGCGATCTTATATAAAAGAATATGAATGAAAGATTTTGGGATGACTCATTTTCTATGTTTTCGCAACATTATCCAAGTCGATGCTATCCCGAAATGCCCCGAACCCACAAATACTAAGTGAGACAGCCCTCATGTCACACCGCATTTCTTCAACCTATGACACCGTTTGTATCATGGGAAAACCTCTAGCCTCGATGTTTTTCCATTAAAATATGTCTCTTTTGTCCATTTTCGTATCTAAATTATGGATGTCCTAGAAAAAAATATGGTTTAATACTTAATGTTTCTTTGCTTTGTTTTATTTTCATGCTTTTCATGTATTATTACCAAATAGAGAATTTAGTTCTGATTAGAAAAATTCTTTTTCTTTTAAAAGTGTTGTTTCAAAAAATGGTATCCCCAATGTTGCTTGCTTTCTTCACATTTTCTAGGCTAACACAGCCTTAGGGAGATTTAATTCAAGCAGTATTTGTTATTTTTCAAAGAAGAGAGGTCAATATTCAATGTTGCTTCTGTTTTTCCCAATTAAGTCATTTTGTTTTTTCCTTTTATGCATTTTCATGCTCACCAAACACAACATTAGTCCAATATGGGAAATTTGATCCTCTATTTTTTTTTATAAGTGGGAAATATAAAAAAACAAAACCCTAGAACATCAATAAGATATAGCCTAGCTTTAGAGGCGCCTAAAATCGTAGAAGGAACAAGTAATCACTTGAAAAAAGATCCTAAATTATGATTGATGATAACTAGTTTGAATTAGATTTTTTTTAATGGATTTATAATTAAATTCTTTCTTGATAAATTGTTGATGAAATATTTTACCCAACCTACTTGTAACTCAATACAGAACTTATTTTATTTGTTTCTACTTTGGGTGTATATACATGTATGTGTGATTATTCTTGATTACACTATCTTCTCGTCTTTAGTCGCTTTCGAGTGACTACAATCCCACTAATTCCAACATATATATCAATTTTTAATGAACAAGGTAATGAAAGCAAGCGGTTCCTAGGGGAAGCAACATGGAAAGTTTATGAGGTGATATTTTGATTTTTACTATTAATTCCTCTTCAATATATATGAACATAAATAACGGGCCTATGTGTCGCCTTTCTTGTTTCAAGCTAAAGAAAATAATTTTTTCATTTTGATTTCACCATGAAAATATAAAATAAAATAAAATATAATCAAAATTCCTCAAAAATTTAGACATTTTTAAGTTTCTTAGTCCTTATATATTAGAGAAAAACAAATAAAATGAATTTAAACTTATTTTTTATTTCCCTCCAAAGTTTCTTTCCTTGCACCTTTTTTCTTCCTCTTATTTTTCTCTTTATTTTATTTCATTATTTTCCAAGTTCCAACTAAGCCTAAAGCTCCTGGAACCCAAAATAGTAGGGAAAGAAAATAAAGAAAAGTTGAATCAAATAAAAATTAGAGGGAAAATAAAAAAAAAATAGTTTTAAACATAATAAATTAAGTTGTGAATGTACCTCTCTACCTACAGTTTATTCGCTTATTTGTCCTTAGTTTAGGCTTTTGGGATATCAAGCTGGGTAGGCGCCATAACACATAGGTAAAATCTTCTTGATTAATCAATCAAATGGATGAAATAGTTGGTGTTTAGTTTTATTTAAACAAAAATTTTATGGGGAGGCGTCTTCTTCTCTTCTTGGCAGTGCGCATCCAAGCCTTGATGATGAATGCCCCTTAGGTAGGTAGCAGCTTCACCATCCCTCTTTTCTATCAATTTCACCATCCCTTTTTTGGAGCAGTGTTTTATTAATCAAATTTTGTATAGGTGCAATTGATTCAATGGTTTTCACAAAGGATACTATTTTAATCCATCCATATCTCCAAAGGACATTTTCTAATCAAGTATACTCACCCTGTTTTGTTTTGAGAGCACGTAATTGCAAGTTCTATTAACTTCATGTGTGAATTAGGAAACAAGCAATTTTTTTCCAACCCAAGTTGCAAATTACAATGGCTTACTGCCTCAATTCATGGGCCATTGAAATGGTTGCAACCTGGAGAATATTAAGAGGGAAAAAAAAGAATAAAAAGCTTGTTCCCTTTATACTTTTCTCCCTTAAAACCTGATCTGAATCCTATTCTATTCCCCCATTTATGAATTGGACAACACCTAGTTTGATTAATAAAATTCTAAGTGATGATGCTTTTTCAACCAGAATCACAGCGCACCGATTTGGCTTGCCTGGCCCGTCGGCTCTAGCGTTGGACTCCTACAAAAAACAACAAGAAACAAAAGGATCGGCAACTACTCGCTGCCGCTCCTGATGCATAAGTCGCCTTTCGTGGGAAGAGAATATAAACCGCTTAGGGAATGAAGTTTTGTGTATATGTTCCATACCTTCACCGATAGCGGCCCGGTATTTATAGTAGATGTTTTTCCCATCAGATGGTGATAAGGATTCTCTTATTTGATGGGGATTTTTTTCCTTATCGCCAAATTAATAAGGGATAATTAGAGAGCGCTATTGAGAGAATTATCCTACTTCCTCTATTGGTGATATTTTATTTGATTTGGCTGTGGATATGGGCTTTAGGTCGTCCGTGTTATCTACTGGGTGGATGAACTGGCTCCCGCTGGGCCGTGCTGTGAGCCCGCGGCTGATCGCCCTTATAAATCTTCTTTTAATCCTACTACTTGTTGTAGGCCTCAAAGATCGAACATGTCTTTTCCTTTACAAAGCTACATGTTGATGAACTCGAACTTCCTAATAAATTTAAGATTGTAGCTTTTTTCTTCTCACTTTTGTTTAATGAAGTTTCATATTTTAAGGGGACCTATTATAGTTTGGGTTTTATTTATTTATATATCTTGTCTTGATCCTAACATTCTCCTCCATTTTGGTGGTAAAAGTAGAGGAAGATATGGGTTGGTGATATTTCGACTTGTGAAGATGCTCTTTGCAAAGAAAGAAATGAGATTCGATAATGGTTTGAATGCAAAGCAGGAAACAACCATCTTATACAAGCTAAAACTGAGAGACTTGTTACTACTATTCCAACTACTGGGTACTTGGTCTATTTATTATCTCTGCTTCGTTTATCAAAACAAGTCATTGAAAGAAAAATGGTTTTACAAGCCTTTGTGTTGCATGGATTCTCACACTTTCTATAAATTGGTAGATTTATTTGAATATTCATAATTCTAATAATAGCTTTTATCCTTTGTGACTATTTTGATTTTCTTTTTATACCCAAAACCCAAGTTGAAGATTCTTAGTATAAGCCCCTCAATTTTCCTCCTCATGCTTTCTACATTTACTTTCAGATCAAACAATAAAATGATTTCTGATCGAGCCCCCACCATTTCTACAACGCTCATCATTGATGAGCTTAAAAGTCATCTTTTACCCATTTTTCCCTCGTTTGATTTTCTAAAATTGAATAATTAATATACATAATTATGAAGAAACTCACCAATTTGTCATTAGCAGAAGGAAGCAAAAAGAAGAAAAAAGCAAGAGAAAATGCGCAATAAGTGATAAAAATGCAAATAATAGTAGAGCGTAATAAAGCACCGCTGAACTATCGATGCAAACAGGTCTACATACCCAGCCCAGGTCGCTACATCGGGAAGATTAAAGTGGAATTCTGATGCAGGTCGCGACAGGATCAGCGTAGGGCACCGAGGAACGAGCGTAAATTAAAAGAGTGATGTCGCTAGCCAGAAGTCTCAAGTCGACATCATAAACAACTAAAGGCAACTTCCACCAAAGATCAAGTGATGTCGCGACAAGAAGAATGATGTCGCCGACACCAAGTACAACCAATTGATACCGCGAGAATTACGGATGAAGTCAAGACATCACAGAGAACATCCAAGGCTTCCAAAATGTTGAGTTGATGTCGCGACGCCTAAGAAGCACACATCTACAACAATGCTTAATTTACTTGATGTCATGTATTAAGAAGATCGATGTCGTGACACCACAACAAACAAAGAGAAGAGTACAAGAGAATTACGATGTCACGGCATCGCGGGAACACTCATATTCAAGGATGCGCACTGTGGAGCTAAAGTCGCGATAAGAAGATCGATGTCTCGACATCTTCGAACAATCGGTCGTTACGCATGAGACTTAACGTCAAGTCGCGGACATCAAGAGGAGATCAACCCGAAGGCTTCGAAACTATGAGGTTGATGTCGACATCATGACAACCAGCTGGAAGGGGCGTATGACTTCAGCCCATGTCGCGACAACATCCCGATGTCGCGATGCCAACATCCCGATGTCGCGACATCGTGAACAAACCATCAAGACCGCAAAGGACTGAATGGGATGCTCTGACAAGGCCATGATGTCGCGACAAGCGCTGGCGATGTCACATCACGCCATCAACTCAAAACCTACAAGGGCATAAGATTGGTGTCGTACGAACATGAACGACCAGCCCATAGGAAGCGTAACTTTATCAATGTCGCGACATGAGTTCGTAGTCACGACAAGAGAAGTGAGGACTAACTCCGAGCAAGAATCGGGCCTCGGCTACTCTAAAACTAATGCAATAGCTTACATCAGATTAGGCCCAATCGAGGAACCCTATAAATACGCTAATATCCAACTCATTCATGTAAATACGGCTACGCACGAGAGAGGTCCGGATACCAAAGCTCATTTTCTTATTTTTTTCTTTTTATTTTCTTTTATTTTCTTTATTTTTCATTTTCGTCATTTTAGAACAGATTGTCAGATTTTCTTTTCTTTTCTTTTCTTTGTTTTGTTTCGATTCAATGTTATCGTAAGTCAAGCCGAATGTCGAAATCAATTTCTTTTCAAGTTACTACCTGGAACGTATGGAATTTCAGACAAATTCTGAAATTCGATTATTCCGCTCCATTGCGCCATTCCAAGGATCGAGGAATGATGTATCGTGGTGATCTCTGCACTGAGGAATCCAACTTCCAATAAGTGAACATGATAGTCGAATTTATCTTTCATGTAGATTACGACAAGCAGCCTGTTAATTTCCTAGCTAATGAATTTATTTCTGGTCAGGTTTATTGGTTCAGATCCGAATATCGCTCTTATACCCGTTAAGATTTAAGGCCATTGCTCGATTTCAAGGAGGTCCTTCGAAAGTGACAGGAAGACATTCCCAGAGTAATGTACATTTTTCAAGGTATACTAACCCGTCATTAGGATCTTTTTTGAAGCCAGGTTCACTTCTAGATAAATCCTCTTCTGAATGCGGAAATCAAGAACGAGTTGAATGAGTTATCTATTTAAACAAGGAAAGAGTTCACCCCAATTCGGATGAGACTAACCTGTTAGCCGGATCTAATCAAGGAAAGGTCGATCTATTCTAATTTCGGTGATGAGCAACTGAAGTCAGATATCCGCTGACCGATAACTTGGAGCTAAGGTTTATACCAAATGGTATGAAGTATTGAAAAGAAAATATCCAGATTATGAAGTCCCTTTAAAAGTAGCTATCTAATTCCCCGTATTCGAGAGAATCAGTCATAAATTAGATAATGAAATGTGGAGCGTGGAGATCCACCGCACTACAACGCTGACAGATTTTGAAACTCGAATTAATCAAGAAATTTTATCGTGGAGTAACTACAGGAATCGACATAGTTCACTATCACAAGCTTCTATCGATGTCCTCCGAGGATAACTATTCAAGATTCGGCTTCTTTATAGAAATTCCTTATTCTTAATCTTATTTTCCAGCATGTTTGATAGTTCGCTTAATTTCCTCTTGTTCGCTTAATTTTCCAAAGACCTTAATGCTGGATCCTACTATCATTTTGTGGTCCAAATAGTATGGAAATTGAGTAGTCGTGGTAGTTGATTTAAAATTCTTGAGATCTCGTGAGATCGATATCTGACTTAAATCCATTTTATTACTGGCCGACCAGGCACTCGTTAATATCGACCAAAACCAACTTCTTTAAAAAAATGATTTACTCTAAGAGATCGCGGTTTATATAGTATAATGTTAACAAGTTTTATGGCGCTGTCGGATTAGACAATAAATTTTGGTAATAACGCTATAATTCGTGCACGATAACTACGCATAAATGTGCAACACGTTGTCTTAACAAGTTTTATGGCGCTGTCTGGGATTAGACAATAGTCCGTGATAGTGTCATAAATTTGTACATGTGTTTGCCCTTAACAAGTTTTTGGCGCTGTCGGATCGAAGAATTTTATAAATCAATATTCGGGAGGAGAAGAAATAATTTGGATTTTTTTAAAAAGAAAAAAAACAAAATAGCGGCTTTCTTCAAGTGCTGACTCTTTCAGCCACTCCACCTTTAACAACCCATATTGAAAAATGCTCGTTGGATTAGGCTAATCTCATTGATAAGGTCTACCTCGACTACAGGAAGACAAATTACACACCCACGATGTATATAGAGGATTAGATGGTGTACCAACCAGAATGTGCAAAGAAAAGACCTCAAGGAGTATTGACACTATGGAGAATTTATGGAATTCATTCATCCACAATAAATATTTAGTAACGGAACCCATCAATCAATGCTTAATGATTTCGAAAGCTCGAATCCAAGACTAATTACAATGGTCCGAAGAAGATCGCCACCGGCCATCCCACTCAAGATCCAAATAAGCACTGGGAAGATTCTCAAAGAAGGCTAATACCGTTAAGATGGATGGTGTGGAGCCGTATTATTCAACCAAGTAGCTTGTTCCCATTCTCTTTACGAGATATGGTCTAACATGGTTTAACCCACTACCATATGAACTGCGAAGCACATGGGAGGAGCCGACAGAGCTATTTCAACAAATTCTTAACCCACCCTTCATTCCGAATAACTGAGGGAAATTACTCATTCCAAACATGGGGAAAGTGAGAATGTGTATGCTAATAGGAAAGATCTTCGGTCAATACAACATTAGCTCATCTAAATTTTCAGAGATAAATGGCAAGGTCAAGAGGAGCGTAATTTGTGTGACGGACAAATTGTCAGCCATTGAGGCCAAGCTGGATGCATTGATACATTTGTTTAATGAAAGGAAGTCCAACTAAAAGCTAAAAACGAAGCAGAATTGTGGAAAGAATGAAGATTGCACAGAAAGAAGAACCTCTAAAATCAGATTTGAGGAAAGCTGAAATTACATGACTGGAAACAAAAAGGGGAGTTTCTCACTTTCCCTATCTTTTATTTTACTTGAATTTGAGTTGAATTAATTGATTAGGATCTTATATTTAAAGTAACAAGATTGCAAGTTTGGGGGAATTTATTTTTATCTTGTGTGGAATGCTTAACTATTGACTATGAGGAATTGTCCATTTCCTACAAGATAAAAATAAATTAAGTTGTAGTTATTTTCTGGTGTAACATTGAACAACTCGTGATATTGTCAAGTATTTGGATTATTTGTTGTTTCAGACATAACATTGGTCCGAGAGAGTCAACCAAGAATGTGGGAGTGTGAAGAATAATAAATGGAAAAGAAGGTCAAAAGGACAAAAAATTTAGTCATCCTCGAAATCTAGGAATAGGAGAACATTCCCTGTTGTGACTTAGAATTTCAGTCACAACATTAAAACTAAGTCATGACATCCAAGAATTAATGTCTGGATTTAAAAGTCCAATAACGAGTATAATGCCTTTTAAGGGAAAATGTCCTACATCAACCCAAGTGTCAAGTCTCGCTTAATCGCATCGAACTACAAGTCACCCAAATTTGTCAATTTAGAAAGAATAAATGAATATAAATGCAGAATTGCAATTTACATCTTGATCTAACCAACCTGTAGAATATTTTCTGCTTCAAGAGGCATAATTAGAGGAGAATAAAGACTATGAAGAAAAAAACGATCCAACTTCCCATCGACAAGCCAAAAAGTCCTAGTTAAAATGTGATCGTGGGTATGAATCGAGGAGTCCTACGCACATTCTACAGAAAATCAAGGAAATAATAAATGATTTTGTTCTTCCCAAGAGACACAACTCATTATAAAAGGGATGGAAGAACAAGGAATTAGAAACAAGCAGAAAGAATGAAGGGAAGGGAGAATGAGAGCAAACGAAGAGTCCGAGGGGTGAAAACACTGTTTATTGGAATGAGTGGAGCTTCCAAAACAAAACCAGCCTAATCGCTTGTTCCATAAAACGGGTGCTCATCCAGAGAGCTGGCCGATGGAAGGGGAATATGGATTAGTTAGGAATCCATCAACCAAGAAGCCCAAAGAAAAGGTGGAAGCGTTTCCCCAATTTGTTGCACAACCTTATTAACGGCCGAATCACTCATTAGGAGCTCAAGGTCCGGTGAACCAAATTTTGAAACGGGGAGCTGCAAACTTCTGGAGAAGATCTAGTTTTTTAAGTCAGAAAATAGAGAGTTTTTCTCGAGTCTAGTTACAAAAATTTTTGTAAATGAACAGTTGCTGTAACATCGAAATCTTTTTGATATTTGAATAAAGTTTCTGTTGATTTACAATTTTGTTGATCATGATGTATGGATTTTGTTTCAGATAGTTTATTTTCTCGTTGGAATCGAAATAACGTTTTCGATCTTTCATTTTATTTGAAATGAATGGAGAACATGAATGATGAAACTGGAACTAAGAATAGATATCGCTTGTTCGTGTTCAGCCAGTTGAAAATGAGAAATTGGTTACTGATATAACGAAACTTTTGATAAACTAATGTAAATATACAGTGAATAAGCAAAGGTCTTGGGAGAAAATACACCCTACGACCCACACCTTCGAACTTTAATTGGAAGTTAGGAAAATTTTCCTCGGGGATGCGTAGTCTATAACTACGCCCTAACTCGGTTTGAATATTGATCGAGGCGAAATTTAGTTGAAAAACAACCGCCGTAAAATGATACAGCCATTATTGGAATAGCTTGAACTTTCCAGCCACCACTACGTATATGCTATTGCATACACCTTAGTCCCTGAAGTTGTGCCAAGTTATTCCATGTCCAAAAGAATAAGCCAGTAAAAAGCCCAAGCCATCCTCGTTTCATTAATCTTCCAAAGAAAGAACCCATGATGACCCAAGAACTCAAAAAGAAGAAGAAAGAGATAAAGTTTTGGGGAGTTTTTATTAGAAAAGACAAAAGAGATGTACAGAGAAGGTGAGGGAAGAGAGATCAAGACGTAGAAAATACAATGTGAAAGAAAGTTAAAAGGAATAGTTTTTGTCTTCAGGCCTAACTCTCGAACAATTAAGTTCTGTGGTGTTTCAACACCTAGTACCCTAATGCCATCTGGTATGGGAGCTACTAACTCAAAGTTCGCTAAGAGTGTTAGAAAGCCTAAAAGGACAAAAACATAGCACAAATCCTGAAGGGTTATTAGATGGAATTTTTCCAAGGTTCGAAGTACAAAAGAAAATTGGGAACATACAGTTTTGAAAAGAAGAAATTCAAGGTAGTAGCCCAAACATGAAGTTTGGGAAAACAAAGGGATGAGAAAAGAAAAAAGAGCCTGCAATCTCAACCTAAAAATTCCATTCATCATACCCTTACCCAAGCCTAACATTACAAGCCCACACTGATTGATTTTGAAGGTTGAAATCACCTACACAAGGGAGATTGGCTACTTAAAAAACCAAAGATATGGGACTTTAATAAACAAATGAGAAAACCTCCCGCAGGATTGACTAAATCCAATACAAAATTTAGAAGGATTGTTGACCTGCACACACACACAAACAAGGCTTAAATAATGAACTGTATACATATATTAGTTTATCAGGATTTTTGTAATAGAGGTGTACCAAGTTTTCTGCTTGCAAATTTTCAACTGAATTTTGAAAACACAGTGATATTTTTAATTCCAGGATAAGGTAGTTAAAAACAAAACATAAAATGTCCTCTTTGCTCGCGACAAACAATTCTTTCTTTTCTTTCGCTGAGACAAGCAAAACTTTAAGTTTGGGGGAGTTTGATGAGCTTAAAAGTCATCTCTTTTTAGTCCATTTTTCTGTTTGATTTTCAGTTAAAATTGAATAATTAATATACGGAATTATGAAGAAACTCACCAATTTGTCATTAGCAGGAAGGAAGCAAAAAAAGAAGAAAAAGCAAAAGAGAAAAACAGAACAGTGATAAAATACCATTATATAATAGTCTGGTTTGAACCACTGATGCAGTCTGAGGTTCACACAAATTCAGCTTCCGAAGGTCGCGACATCGAAGATTAAAGGAATTTGATGTCGCGATTGTGGATCACGAGGCAACCGAGGAATGAGCGTAAATTAAAAGAGTGATGTCGCGACAGAAAGCCCAAGTCGCGACATCATAAACAACCAAAGGTAAATTTCCACCAAAGATCAAGTGATGTCGCGACAAGAAGAATGATGTCACACACCGCACAACCAATTGATACCGCGAGAATTATGGATGAAGTCGCGACATCACAAAGAGAACATCCTAAGGCTTCCAAAATGTTGAGTTGATGTCGCGACGCCGCTAAGCACACATTCACAACAACAGCTTAATTTACTTGATGTCGCTGATTAAGAAGACCTGGACAAAGTCGACACCACAACAAATGCAGAAGAGTGCGAGAATGAAATATGTCACGGCATCGTGGAACACTCATTCAAGGATGCGCATCGGAGCCAAAGTCGCTGACAAGAAGATCGATGTCTCGGCACCCGAAGAACAATCGTTGTTACAGATGCAGACTTAACGCCTGAAGTCGTGACATCAAGAGGAGATCAAACCGGTCAAACTATGAGGCTGGATGTCGACATCATGACAACCAAAGCGGGAAGGGCGCGTATGACTGAGCCCATGTCGCGACAACATCCCGATGTCGCGACATCGAACAAAACCATCAAGACCGGCAAAGGACTAGAACGGATGTCGCGACAAGGCCATGATGTCATGACAGCTGCCATGATGTCGCGACATCACAAGCGATCAACCTAAAACCCAAGGGCATAAGATTGCGTCGTGACAACATGAACCCACCGGGGCTCATAGGAAGCAGAACTTTAAGTCAATGTCGCGACATGAGTTCAGTGTCGCGACAAGAGAAGTGAGGACGGAACTGGAGCAGTAACTTGGGCCTGGCTACTCTAAAATCCACAGCAGTCTACATTGGGATTAGGGCCCAATTGAGGAACCCTATAAATACGCAGCTATCCAACTCATTCAAGCAAATGCGCCATGCACGAGTAGTCCTGATAAATGGAAAGCTCATTTTCTTTATTTTTTCTTTATTTTCTTTTTATTTTTCTTTATTTTTCATTTTCGTCATTTTAGAATGCATTGTTTCTCGTATTTTCTTTCTTTCTTTTTCTTTTTGTTTCGCTTTGGATCCGAATGTTATCGTTAAGCCGAAGCTAAATGTCGAAATCAATTTCTTTTCAGTTACCACCGAACGATGGAATTTCGCATAAATTTGGAAATTCGAATATTCCGGGCTTCCATTTGCACCATTCTATGATCGAGGAATGTCAGACGTGTTTCTAATCGAGGAATCCAAATTTCTTCCATTAAGTGAACATGATAGCCTCCGACTTATCTTTCCGTAGGATTGTTTGCGCAGCCTACACTCGCTAATGAATTTATTTCTCTCGGGGTCAGTGGGTCATTGTCTCTGGGATCCGACACGCTCTTATAATCTCAAGATTCACACGCTTTTCCGATTTCAAGGAGGTCCTCTGAGCGGACACGTGGAAGACATTCCCCGAGTAATGTACATTTCTTTCAAGGTATACTAACCTCGCTATTAGGGATCTTTTCGAGCTTTGTAAGTTCACTGCATAAATCCTCTTCCCTTCTGAAATCAAGAACGAGTTGGAATGAGTTATCTATTTAAACAAGGAAAGAGTTCACCCCACCGGATAGTGAGACTAATCCTGTTAGCCGTGATCTAATCAAGGAAAGGTTGATCTATTCTAATTTCGAGGAGTGATAACTGAAGTTGTATATCCTGCTTGACCGATAACTGGGAGCTAAGGTTTGAATAAATACCCATAAACGGGTATGAAGTATTGAAAAGAAAAATATCCAGATTAAGGGGAAGTCCCTTTTAAAAGTAGTTATCTAATTTCAGATTCGAGAATCAAAGTCATAAATTAGATAATGAAATGTGGAGCGTGGAGAGATCCAATTTCGCATCACAACGCCGACAGATTTTGAACCGAATTAATCAAGAAATTTTATCAGAGTAACTACGTGGAATCGATAGTTCACTATCACCGTTTCTATTATGTCCTTCCGAGGATAACTATTCGCATTCATTCTTTTATAGAAATTTTTATTCTTTAATCTTTATTTTCCAAGATGTTGGATAGTTCAGCTTAATTTCTTTGTTCGTTTAATTTTCCAGCACCTTAATGTTGGATCCTACTATCATTTTGTGGTCCAAATAGTATGGAAATCGAAAAGTAAATGTGGTGTAGTTGATTTAAAAATTCGAGATCTCCGATCGATATCCGACTTAAATCCATTTTATTACTGTCGAATTGCACTTGCACATCGCACTCAAACCAACTTTGAAAAAATGATTTACTCTAAGAGATTGGTGGTTTATATAGTATAATTTTAACAAGTTTTATAGCGCCGTTGCCGGGGATTAGACAATAGTCCTTTGGTAATAACGTCATAATCTTGCATGCATAACTAATGCATAAATGTGCAACACGTACTGGTTTTAACAAGTTTTATGGCGCCGTTGCCGGGGATTAGACAATAGTCCTTTGGTGATAGTGTCATAAATTTGTACATGTGTTTTGGTCTCTTAACAATCATCCCAACGTCCTAACGAACATCATTTTCTTGAGGAAAAAAAATACAAGGTAGCCTTAGGGACCTATCCCTCAAAATTGGAGTCCCCTTCTAGATTTCATGTTGACTGGGTTATGTACGCTCTAATGCAAGTGCATAACCGTGACAATCAAAGAAGGCAGTTGTAGACATGCACCAAAGGAAGGCAGAGATGGTTAGACACTTATATGCCTTTATTGCCTTACTTGGTTTGTATATAATAAATCTTTAAATATTCTTTCCATCCAGTCACACACATTTCTATCTTTTCATTGAAACTCATCATACGTAGATCCATCCTTTGATTATGTTTTTGTTTTCATGAAAGTCTTCTCCATATGGTAAAGCCGATTCTCACATAATGTTCTTAAGTTATAAAGTCTCACTTCTATAAATATAATGAGTGAGACTCAAAATTCTAAAGTAAATATTAGAACTTCATCCACCACACTTTTTTACTAATCAATCTAAAAGAAAAGAGAAGATTTATTTTTTCTAATCAATTATGCATAATCTATAAATAAATAAATAAAGGCGAAAAGCAAAGAATAGAAAGTATAAAGGATAAAGGATATATATTAGGCCCAAGCTCCAAAGGTTGTCTTTCTCCTTAATACAAATCTTTCCAAGTTTGTTTGATTTTTGAATAACCTTTGATTCCTCATCATTGAATTTTAACCGAACATAGTTTTTCTACATTCTTTCTTTGATTGGATTAGTAGCTCACAGAGATGGTAGGCTTTCATTTATAAATTTTATCGATGTTTTGATAGTTTAAAATCACAAATACCTTAGGTTTTTTTGTTAACCCACAATAATAAATTAGAACTTCCATTACTCAACTTTCCTTAGTGGAATTAGGCCTTAATAATGAGACATACCTAACCACCCACCCACTCCATTGAAGTCAATGTAACTTAAATAAGTCCCAAGTACTCATGAAATTCTCAGATAACATGAGGGGCAGGGAGCTGGGGTGCTTGAACTAAATAAATTATTAATTTTTGGGACTAGAACACAAAGTCCCACTATTAATCATTTTTATTTTCTTGAAAAGTTTTATGGCATCGAGTAACCATTTTTATGTGTGATTTTTTGTAACTTGTTTATAAGCAACTTATTGTGACATCAAGCCATCATCCCTATGTGTTATGATGACATCAAGCCATTTTTATTGATTCAATTTTCCCATATGATCGATAATTACTTATCATATTATCCTTCAATGTTTTGATTTGGTTTCAACATCTTTATATGGTGTTCTATACCTAGACTCCCTACCAATGATAGAATTGAGATCTCAAATAATGTAATTAAACTTGTAAGGCTTAATAATAAGAAGGCTTCCACATCAATAAAAATTTGGATTGAAAATTTTTAGCTTGTATTTTTCTACTTTGATACCAATAAGAATCATTGGTAATATTGCAACTTAACTTTTCTCCTCATGTTTATTTTTCTCATTATACTTTTCATTTTTGTATTGATTATAGTGTTTCTTTCCTTTCAAATTTTTGTAGAAGTCACAATTTCAATTATACTTATGGTTATTGCACATTTAATTTAGAGGTTTTTTATTCTCCAAATTTGTTTGCAGGTTTCAAATGAAAGTTGTTAGGAAAAAGGCAAGAAATCGATATATTAAAGGAAGTGATGCCGAAAAATATGAGGATTGTATCAATGTTTTTTCTTGATAGGGTTTAAAAAATAGGCTTGCAGGCCCACTGACCAAGCCCAAAGAAGTGGTACGCCCAATGCAATACCCAGGC
The DNA here is from genome assembly GCA_016808115.1 of Tetrastigma voinierianum. NCBI lineage: Eukaryota > Viridiplantae > Streptophyta > Magnoliopsida > Vitales > Vitaceae > Tetrastigma > Tetrastigma voinierianum. The sequence goes on along the minus strand of JAEQBH010001174.1, from coordinate 49,866 downwards.
TCCTCAGTACCGGCCCAAATCGAAGGCCCAAGGGGCCAGGTCCAAAGGACAATCCTGAATGAATTGGAAGCCCCATATCCTACAAATCAGATTGTGCATCGCTCATACAGAAAATAGAATATCCCCTAGCAATATATTATCCTGTCGATCCAACCAAACCTTATCAATAAGGAAGGGAAAATAATACATCATCACCAAATGGTCTCCCCAATAAAGAAAGAGGATTATCTCGCTAAAACAGCCTTTCTATATCCTCTGCACTAAACTGACATGGACTAAAATAAGAAATATCTCGTCCAATGGAAGGACTCCTAACCACCATCCAACTGGTTGAACATCTACTATAAATACAAGGCCACCCATCGGTGAAAGGTACGCAAAAACCAACGCCAACATTCTTACACACACATTCTTATACGCATACTCGTATGCAACACATTCGCCTCTGCGCCCCTTTTCTCTCGGGATAGAAAAACCCGACTTAGGCATCGGAGCGCCATGGGCGGCCCCTCGCCGACCCCCTTCCTGTTTTTAGAGGAGTGCTACGTCCGGAGCCTGGCGTATCAGCAAAGCAATGATCCTACCTCACCCTGGATAATCCAGACATCAGATCCCAAATTTCACAAACAATCCGGTCCAACCTACCGGGCCTTCTTACACGCTTCAAATTCGCCCATTGAAAAAGCATCATCAATATACCGTTTACGGAACGACAGCCTTTATAAATATAACTGATTTCACCATCATGGTATCAACAAGGAACACGCTAGGGCAACGCTAATCCGGCCGAGGATGTGATCCACCAACGCAGAGAACAAACCTCTTAGGACAATGGCAATGTAACCAATACCACCTAAGTGGAAGCACTTCGCTCTCAATCAACGCCCGATAGAAGAATCGAACAATCCTACTCGATACAAGGTAACATCCACTGGAGATACGACAGCTCCCGGAAGACCAGGACCTTCCTCCTCACAAGAGCAACTTCCTATGGTGACATTCCCGTGGCGTCAAGAAAGCCGAAGTCCAACCCGATCCGGGGCACTGACCCCAATCAGCCCTCGCAGGAGGAAAACTACAAGACGGGGCAGTCGCGAACGAGCACTACATCACCTCGCCCAGAGCAGAGAGCAAACATGAGAGCAGAGGTTTTGAGTCTTCAACAGAGCTCACCAGTGGTGAAGGAGGTGGTTAGAGGACGCGCCCGAATACTGCATGGATACCTCTCGTACAACAACCGAGTCTCCCCTTCACAAATGAGATGCTACACTTCCCCTTCCCAGGCCAAGTTCGAATGCCACAAATAGGAAATATCTGATGGAGCCAAAGACCTGCCGATCACCTTTAATACCTACAAAAATTGATGGAGCTACATGGGTATCAGACCCCTGTGCGTATACAGTATCTCGCCACTACACTAAAAGGCCACCCGCCCGGTTCAATAGAATTTCCTTCATCCATCTCGTCATTCAGGAACCATCCATTGCGCTCGCCTCCCACTTCATCTGAGCTTAACGCATGTAGTGTCGAAGTTACCTTTATCCGGGCTGAAAGTGTCAAAACAAAGGCTCCTAGAAAGTTTAAAATCATACGTGCAAAGGTTCAACGCTGAGTCCCTGAAAATAGACATACTCGATGAGAAGTTCGCCATCACAGCATTCATTGCAGGGTTAGGAGTACAATCGAAAGACTTGATGTTTTCCATCTCGACAATTGCAAGGCATGGTCAAGTACTCGCCAGCGTGAGAAATACATAAACCAAGCGAGGGAGGCCCTAATATCAAAGAAAGAGAGTTCTTCCACCCATAAAGAAAAAAGTACAATGTGACAAACTAGCGAGGACTTAAGTCCTAAAAGGCAAGGACGCACGTGACAAATCCCTAAGAAAAGATCGAGAACGATCCCCTAAAAGGAGAGGAAATCTCAGAGACCGTCTAGGCCCACCACAATCTGAGAGACAACGACGCTACTCGCCTCAGCGCTTCACACCCTAATAGCCTCGTTGTCACAGTCCTACACGAGGGCGCGAACGAAAGCAAGCTCCTAAGATGGCCAACCTCGTATAAAATCAGATCCCGCCACAAGGACAATCTCCAAATAATATGAGTCCTTACAGGATTACCGACATCGCACCTGACAATTGTATAATAACCCGAAAAGAGAGATAGAATACTTACAGTCACGGATATCTCCAACGCTTTCATATCTCTCGGGAACTAAGCCTTTAATCAAACCCAAAGTCGTCCGTAATCAACCGTGCCCCGACTAACAAATGCCCACCTCGACAAACTTAACTCGGGGAAGATCAAGAACCCTCTGAGAAATCCACGTGATCTCGGAGGATCTACAGGAGGAGGAGAACTAGTTCGCCTAAGGCTCCACTACAGAGACCGACGGTAGAGACGTGGGGAAATACAAGTAATAACTAAACAAACACTGACCGTGGACACTACCATCACATTCTCCGACTCTGACCGAGGGATGCCAAGATCCCCATGACGACCCATTGCGGTTCGCGCCGGCGGCTACCACAAATTCACCCCGGCTTAACACTGAGCACCCGAATTAGCCGACATCATCTTCGCCTCAAATTTCTTCGATAAAATGGTATCGGGAGAGAAAAGCTAGATCCCACACATATGCGGTTTTTTGCAGAGAAGGTATTACCATCGCCTCGATCTAACTGTGCTAACCCCGGGAGAGCCCCTTGCCAAGCGACGAAGACAAATGTGTTCCTAATCGTGACGCCCGTCGCGACACATACGCCTTGCCAGAATTCCTCCTCAACGCAATAAAAGCCATCCCCTCCGCGTATCACATGATAATCAAATTCCCAACCACACATGGTGTAGGAATGGTCCGAGGAGATCAGCGAGTGGCCAGGGAATGCTACACCGCCTCCATGAAACAAAGGGCAGTTGACAACGTGAATGTAGACGAGCTCGACATGCGAGACGAGATACTCACCCGACCCGAGCCCTCGGAGGAACTAGAACCGGTATCGCTGGATGACGACCCGAAACATCTCGCCTATATCGCTTCTAGACTAACTGGAGACCTAAAAAACCTCCTCACTCAATTTTTAAGATAGAATAGACATTTTCAAGGTGGAAACAAGCGACATGAGGACCGATCCTACAATAATTACTCGTCAGTCGAACACCAACCCATCCTTCAAACCGGGCCAAACAAAGCTGCCAGAGCTTCGCGCCGTAAAGGCGTAGCCATCAATGAGGAAAATCGACAAGCTTCTCCTCCAAGGTGAGCGATTGTGAGGTAAACATCCCGCGGTTAGCTAACGTTGTCCTCGTTAAAAACAAATGGCGCGGCGACTCAGACACTTCACCGACATAAACAAGGCGCGCCCAAGGACAACTTCCTTCCGCGATTCGACTCATCGCGGACGCATCGCGGCCACGAACTTCAGTTTTATGGACGATTTTCCGGCCATACAATCAGATTCAGTACGACCCGCATGACCAGAAAAGACCTCTTCGGTCACGTACCGTGGAACTTATCGCTATCGAAAGGATGCCGTTCGGGCTCAAGAACGCAGGAGCCTAACCTACCAGAGGCTAGTAAACCGAATGTTCCGTATGATAAGAACTACGGGAGGTATACGAGACTACATGTCGGTAAAATCTACTACAGCCAATCTCCACATCCTCACCTCTCGTAAGCATTCATCCCAAGGAATTACAATATGAGTCGAACCCACCTAAATGCGCTCATGCGTGTCGGGCCTTAAAATTTCGGGCTTCATAGTCAACCACTGTGGGAATCGAGGCAACCCAGATAAAGCCAAAGGTTGTTCTCGACATGCCATCACCATCGTGAGTCAAAGGAAGTCCAACGACTTACAGAAGGATCGCGTTTCCTGCTTCATTTGTATCCGCAGCGAAAGGATTATGCCAGCCCTTCTTCAAAGCTCAAGAAGGCCTTCCAATGGGATGCTGGTGCGAAGCAGCACGATTACATTGAAAAACGTATCCAGTGCCCCTCCACCATTCCAGTAAGCCCTCGTCGCAGGGAGAACTCCTCACTCAGACTTCGTCGTGTCCGACTACCAACAGCAAGACTTCGCTGAGACAAAGAACGAGTACAACACCCGGGCCTACTATTGCAATGAGCCTGAGCAGCTGGCTGAGAGGTACCCGAGAATGGAAAAAACTTACTAGCATTGTAACCACACTGGAAGCTCATTCCTATTTCCGTGTCACACCATAGAAGTCCCGATGTGCACATCCGGGCGAAGGCATTGCACAAAACTGTGGCACCTCCGGAGGCCGGGATGAAGTGGGCCATAGAGCCAAGCGAGTTCGAGACGACACAAGCCAAAAACCCATAAAAGCACACAGTCCTATCGACCCACATGGAATTCACCCGACGTAATCCTGCTCTGTACCACTCACCGAAAAGAACGACCCCAACTGAAACTCCGCATGGAGCCTCAAATGCCAAGGAAGCGGCTGTCCAATTCTAACCTCACCGTGGCGGATGTGATACTGAATATGCACTCAAATTCGATTCCATGCTTCAAACAACGAGGTCGAGTATGAGGTCGTGATAGCGTGCCTCAACTCTCGCCATTCATTAGAGGTCGACCGCTGGGAGGTATACAAAGGACTCCCACCGGGTGGCCTTTAATAAATAGGAAGAGACCTAATGGCCAAAAAGTGAAACGATGATTCTATACCCGAAAGGTCCCGCGATCTACAAAGAACCCAGGTTGGTTCAAGTCAAACATGTCCCTAGAACGTAGAATTCCCGAAAGCAGAATGGGCCTACGGTTAGCTACGTTTCACAAGAAGACTCCGGCGTGTCGACCCGTCAATACTGGCGGAACCTCTCGTCGATCCTTATAGCATGATGGTTGCCCGATGTAGTCCGATCCTGACGGACCCCATTTGGAACTATATAATAGATGGAAGCTCACCCTCGACGACCCGGGAAGAAGCAAGAAAAATAAGGGGCGAGGTTAGCCAGTTCACTAATCATAAAGGAAGTCTCTACAAGCGGTGATTTTCACTCCCTTTCTTAAATGCATCGCGGGAGTACATCGGCACGCACGAGAGAGGTACACGAGTATGCGGGAATCATATCGGTTCGGCATTAGCAGAAAAGTTTTAAGGCAAGGATACTACTAGCCGCCAACCATACTCAAGGATGCGAGAATCGATCTAGTCACAGGTCAGATCCGCCAGAGCACGCTAAGATCTCACGCTCCCGTCGACCCCAACATCAATCACAAGTCCCCGTCTAAACAATGGGGTTTTCCGATATATCAGCCCCCCGCCCATCGTAAATGAAAGTGCAAATTCATAATCATTATGTGGATTACTTCACCGCGGGCGTCGAACCTTTAGCCACAATTACAGAGCAAAATACGCACTGTATGGCGAGCCATCATATGTGTTCGCATCCCTGCAGCCCGTATTAGATAACCAGCGCTCGACAATGCTAAATTCGTAGATTTCGTGTCAGCTCTAATTAACTATTACTCGTCCCCAAGACATCCGCACCGAATGGACAGTCAAGTCACGATCGTGAACCTCTCAAGGTCGCCTCAAGACCAAATTAGGGAAGATCTTAAAGGGAGTCAAGTGTAATACCTCCCGAGGTACTACGGGCTTGGCTGTGATCTAATACGTAAGTCAGCAACCCGGAAACCCCATTTGCCCCAAATTTCTCGCAGTACGTGTCGAGTCCCGCTGAGATTGGAATAAAGTCTCCAAGAGTCGGCTAGCATCAGAGGAGCATAATGACGGTGCCCTTCGCTTCCAAACTAGAACTCCTAGAAGAAAACGCGAGCGCCTAAGCAAAGGGCATACCGAGGAGTCAAAGGAAGACAAATGTAGGTATTATAATCAAAAAGTCAACCCCAGGAGCTACATGCCAGGCGACTTAGTCTTAAAGAAGCTCCTGCCAGCAAGGAAGAATCCGCACACGGAAACTAGCTCCAACTGGGAAGGCTCCATACATCATATCCCGAAATAATGCATCGTGCAATTATGAACTCAAAACAAAGAGGGAAAATCTTAAGTGACATACGTGGAATGCGAAATATCTTAAGCGTTTCTACCAAGAAGATCGTGATGTAATGTTAAATAATGCCTTATCGGATCTCATGTGATGTATGGAAATTTATCAATCATTTGTTGGGACATCTCAAACAATTCATATATGTAAGATAATGTGTAAAAGGCAAATAAGAAGATACATCGTATAAAAGCAAAAGTGTCTTCTTATTTCAATTGAATTACATTCGCCACAATCGGTGTCCTCGATTACATTCGAGTAATATTCAAGACAAGCAAATCTCCCAAAAAAAAAAAAAAGAGGGGTGTGATAGGGAGAAAAGAAAAGAAAGTGGAAAAGAGGAGAAGAAGAAAAGGAAAAAGGGTACAAAAGAGTTCGACCTTAAGGAAAAAAAAGAGACAAAGGAGAAAGACAGAATGAAAAGCTGGAGAAGAAGAAAAGGGGTGATAGGGAGAAAAGAAAAGAGGTGATAGGGAGAAAAGAGAGGAGTGAGGAGGAAAGAAGAAGAACAAAAACAGAGGGAGCAACAAGAAAAGACGCGCCACCCTCTCGGATGCATCCCCTAGCACCCAGCTGTGGAACATGACCCCATAAAGGGGAGACTAGGAAAACATAATCTCTTACATGCGTAAGAACAACAAATGACCTGCATCTTCTAGTTAATCTCGATCGTATGATCAAACTTCGACCTTCATCCACGCAGATTCCGGGGCCAGCATTATACAAAGAACAAGCCCTAAAGAAAGTTGGAACCATATTTATAAGGAGATCAGAGTATTCGAAAGTTTGTGCAATCAATCGTACCTCCATAACCGAGACATTAAAGACGCCGCTCTTTCCAAGAATTGAAAATTAACCAAGAACACGAAGCTGCTTCAACATATCAAACTCTTCAACCACTAAGGCCACAACACCGAGCCACGCCGCTTCACTTCGACGCCAGCTCACCTACTCCGCACAAGCCACGCCGCTCAAGAGGCCGACGCCAAAGTTACACGCCACTCCTCTACCGAAAGTGCCCGAGCCACGCTGCTCACCTCGACGGCCACCACCCGCACGCCACGCCGCCCTCGTGAGTCGACCGGGCCAGTTACATCGCCACTCTGGCCTGGGCCGAGCCACGCTTCACTTTGACAAGCTCACCTACCCGCACAGCCACACCGCCTCAGAGTCGACCAAACAGTTACACGCTACCTCGCGCTTCACGCCGAGCCACGCCGCTTCACTTGGACGAGCCCCACCCACCCGCACAGCCACGCCGCTCGTGAGTCGACCACCAAAGAGACGCGACTCCCACCCACGGCCGGAGCCACGCCGGCCACTTTAACGAGCCCACCTACTCGCATGTGTCACGCCGCCACAAGAGTCGACCACCAGCTACATTGCCACCGCACTACGCCGCCCGGCCACGCCGGCCACCCCGGGACGAGCCCATCCCATCACCCAACATGGACAGCCCCACTTACCATTCACTCGACGAGCTCTTCCCATCACCCGCCACGGACGCAGCCCCATTTACTATTCATTCTGACAAGATCATCCCATCACTCAACACGGACGAGCTCTACTTTATTATCATCCACGAGCCCATCCCATCACTCAACAATGGACGAGCCTCTAATTTTTACTATTCATCCCCGGGACGAGCCTTCCCATCACTCAGCATGGACGAGCTCTACTTTACTATTCATTTTGACGAGCTCATCCCATCACTCAACACGGACGAGCCCACTTTACACCATCCTCGGGGCTAGCCTCTTCCCATCACACACGGACGAGCTCCCGCTTCAATTATTCATTCGACGAGCTCATCCCATCACCCGCACGACGCAGCCCCACTTTTACTATTCATCTCCTGGGACAGCTCATCCCATCACTCAACATGGATGAGCTCTTACTTTACTCATTCCGACGAGCTCTTCCCATCACACTACATGGACGAGCCCGCTCAACTATTCACCCGACGAGCTCACTCCATCACGCAACAATGGACGAGCTCTACTTTATTATTCCATTCGACGAGCTCATCCCATCACCAACATGGACGAGCCCCACTTTACTACTCATCCCGCAGTAGCCTCCTTCCCATCACACAACATGGACGAGCTCCCGTCAATTATCTGGCCTCGACGAGTTCTTCCCATCACTCGTCACGACAGCTCTGCCACCCCGACGTAGCTCATCCCATCACCAAGCACGGACGAGCCCACTTTACCATTCATTCCACGAGTCATCCATCACTCAACATGGACGAGCCTACTACCATTCATTCCGACGGCCTTCCTATCACTCCAACATGGATCAGCCTTGCTTCACCCCGACGAGCTCATCCCATCACTCAAAGATGGACAAGCTCCACTTTAATTTATTCACTGACGAGCTCATCCCATCACCTAACACGGACTCCAGCTCTACTTTACTATTCATTCCGACGAAAGCTCATCCCATCACTCAACATGTAATGCAGCCTAATGTTATTCATTCTAACGAGCTCATCCTATCACTCAACATGGACGAGCTCTACTTTACTACTCATCCTGGCGAGCTCTTCCCATCACACAACATGGACGAGCTCCCGCCTCACCATTCCACCCCGACGAGCCCTTCCCATCACTCCACAACGATCGAGCTCTGCTCACCCCGACGAGCCTATCCCCATCACCAAGACATGGACAACCTCCACTTTACCATTCATTCTGACGAGCTCATCCCATCACTCAACATGGACGAGCTCTACTCAATTATTCATTCTGACGAGCTCTTCCCATCACTCAACATGGACGAGCTCTTGCTCACCCTAACGAGCTCATCCCATCACCCGCTGATGGACGAGCCCACTTCAACATCCATTCCGACGAGCTCATCCCATCACTCAACATGGACGCAGCTCTACTTCTACTATTCATTCTCGACGAGCTCTTCCCATCACTCAACACGGCTAACTTCACATTCCCGACGAGCCTATCCCATCACTCAAGACGGACGAGCTCTTACTTTACCATTCATTATGACGTAGCCTTCCCATCACTCAACATGGACGAGCTCTACTTTACTACTCATCCTGACGAGCTCTTCCCATCACACAACATGGACAAGCTCTACTTTACTATTCATTCTGACGAGCTCTTCCCATCACTCAACATGGGCGAGCTCTTGCTCACCTTGACGAGCTCATCCCATCACTCAGCATGTACAAGCTCTACTTTACCATTCATTCTGACGAGCTCTTCCCATCACTCAACATGGACGAGCTCTACTTTGGCCACTCATCCCGACGAGCTCTCTCCCATCACACAACATGGACGAGCTCCCGCTCAATTATTCCATTCCGACGAGCCTTCCTTATCACTTTCACTGGCGAAGCTCATTGATCTCCGACGAAATTCATCCCATCACTCAAGATGGACGAGCTCTACTTTACATTCATTCTAACGTAGCCTTCCCATCACTCAACACGACGAGCTCTACTTACTACCATTCTCCCGACGAGCTCATCCCATCACTCAGCATGGACGAGCTATACTTTACTATTCATTCTAACGAGCTCATCCCATCACTCAACATGGACGAGCTCTACTTTACTATTCATTCTGACGAGCTCTTCCCATCACTCAACAGGGACGAGCTCCTCCTCAATTATTCATTCTGACGAGCTCTTCCTATTACTAACATGGCGAGCCCCCATTCGCATGGACACATCCCTGATTCAAATAAATACACTACCGAATCCCTTCCAACGTATTTAACTAAATCAAGTCGCCGCTCCTAAAAGGCCACCTGGCGACTAAGTCCGACGAGTTTATTCATCTCACTCATCCTCAACCCGGGGCCATTCAAATAATGGAAGATAAGCTTGCACGATGCTACAATGAGAACGCAGACGATATATATATATAAAAGATATATTTATATATATGTTTCCTCAAAGACTACATCGGTCTCGCCCCAAAGTTCGACCAAAGGAGAAATATATATATATATATGAACAAATAAACTTAAGACCAGGAAAACATAAACATAGGAGATCGACGCCTGGGTAGAGGAACGAACGACGGCTATATGGAATTGGTCACTACGGAGTACTGTGCTCGAGAATAGTCTGTAGAAAAGATTCCTCAAATTCTTCTACCAAGGAGGGTCAAAATTAAGTCCAGATCCGAGTACGCGCCGACAAATCTTTCCGTTGAAAACGAGCCACCCGTAAGCCCACTAAGCACCGGCCCGGGTCCTCAACGCCTAATGACCTCATCCTTCGAAAGCAAATAAACTAACTCACGATGAAGATCTGACGCAGAACCATTACATTCCCTCGTCTCGCCGTTTCCGCCAAATTCGCGGTCAAGATTCCCGACGAGCGCCTCCCTAACAACGCCTTGCACTCGAAGCTTCGCGACGAGCCGTCGAGTCATAGCTGCTTATCATTCAGATCACCACCAGAACCGCATCGCACTCCGTCAAGATCCCGGGCAGCACCGGAGGTAATTGAGCCCTCCCCAACCACCGAAGCTCACTCGACTTCGCCTCCCGCCTCACTCAAATCACTTCTTTGAAGCCCTCGACCGCTCTCGAACCTCCCGTAGCACGCCTTCTCTAGTCGCCAAGCCACTTAATTGCCTTCCTACTTTCCCCGCTCGAGCACGAGCCGACGGCGGTATGCTTTAAATCGAACTTAAGTCGTCCACTTCTTCCGCTATGTGCCGCGGCCTCGCCCTCGCCCTGCCTCGTCTCTATGAGAGAGGCCACCTTCGCTTTATAAATTCAGCAATTTACGTGTTTCGCTTAGTTTGGCCTTCTCAGCCAGCCTCGCATGAGTGGCTACCCGTATATCAAACATGAAGATAACGCTCAACACCTGGGAGGCTGCAGATGATAGCAAGCACAATTATAGACTTACCGAGGCAACCCCCGGTGGGATGTGCCAAAGCCCTCACAACAAGCATCGCCTCGACCCCGGCCTGAGTCCGAGGATGGAGGAGACAAAGACTCACAGTTCCGTGCTGGGAAGCAAAGAGTCCCGGGTTCACGACTTTGCTTTCGCTTCCTCTTCGCTCACACTCCGAGGAGGCGTATTTGACTTCTCCAAAGGCTGATTCCGCACAATTATAGGCATAACCACCAACGTATGCCCTACGGTCATGACTCAAAGGGTCTTTAGCCCTTCGTCCTAGCTTTGGGAAATTGGGGGCTCAAATCACTCGAGCCTCGCCTAAAGGAGACGTGACGCCTGGCTCGCTCTGAGCAATTTCTGAGGCGCCCCAACTTCAACTCGTCTAAACCGGCCGCTCCTCCTCAATGGAGCTCGGTTTTTTCTTTTTCACACTCCGAGGCTTCCGAGACGCGCCCCAAACAACCAAGATCTTCCCCGGCAGGGATCCGCCACAGCAGTTTCTCCAACTGAGAGGATCCTGTGGTGTTAGGCAAATACCCCGAAGGTATAAACGTGGAAGACCCCGCATTAGATGGACGAATGTCCGACCTTATCAATTTTGCAGAAGGACGGAAAGGTGGATATCCCGCCAACACTAGGCTATGACGTTATCTTCAGCTTAAGTTCAAGACGAAGCCTGGAAACAAATGTGATAGTACAAAATCAGAAACATCCGACCACCTTCAGATAAGTCATACCAAAAACAGTACAAATACTCACGAATGTTATCAGGAGTGCCCCAGGCCGTGGGAACACCTAGGGTGTCATCCTTGTCAGAAGGATTATATTCCCAATTGAAACCGTTAACGAAGAAATAGCGTCCCTTCCATGACCTATGCGAAGATGGAAGATCATAAATCACCGCAGGAGCCCCGGAACGTCTGGAAAAATAAAGAAAGCCCCTATGGTCTCATTTTGGGCGTAAAAAGATGAAGAAACAAGGCCAAGCTTAGGACGCAGCCCTTTATCCCTAAAGGGACACTAACCCTGAATTAAAATGCCCCAACCGTTGGAGCAAGTCGAGGGGCAAATGTTGGAATGTCAGAAGACCCTCTTCATGAAAGGGTGCAGAGAAAATCTAAGGCTATCATCATTGCAAGGCGACCTCAAAACAAACCATCCTGTGCACGAAGGCTTCATAAAAAGGTTAAGACATCTGGGACCCATACTGTAGATACATGGGAGGTCGATAACGGACGCAAAGGTACTCCCATAATGGTTGGTCGACCTTACTAGTCCCACATTCACAAAGATGTCGAACTAGGATTAAGGTACTCGACCCCCGTGATATGTAATTAGGTTTATTTTCGCCACTTATCGGGAAGAGGAGGCGCTTCACAGCCGCTCGTGGGTCAGTGATATAGCTAAACGGTTTATAAGATCTCCACTGCACAGAGTCGACAACAATCGAGGAGTCGACCAATCCAAGAAGAAGAAGAGCGCCCGACCCATGACGAGATAAGCCACAAGAAATAAAGCCAATTTGTTAAACCTCAGTGTTTCGTCAGGCATTCAATAAAGCGACATCTGACAATAATGGACCCGTAAATACAATGAAGAAAAGGTCAGCAAAAGGCGTAGAACAGGAGGTCGAAAGAAAGGGTCCCTGAAGTAGAAGCATAAGACGAAAGATATCCACGAAAGAAACAGAAGGAAACTGAAGAAAGGAGAAATAAGTGCGAAAACCTAAGGGTCATCATTATCCACAAGACTTATATGACGGCGACAAGGCTTTAAAGCGGCCCAACCCAGAGATAGACACGTAAGCGCAGCAATGAGGAAGAATTTACAATGGCCTTGCCCACGCCCGGTCACCTGGGTGAGGCCTTGATAGGGTTTAAAAAATGAAACTGCGAGGCCCGGCCAAGCCCGAAAGTGAAATGCATGATGCAATACCCGAGGGCTCCTCGATGCAGGCCCAAATCGAAGGCCCGGGGGCGAGTCAAGACAATCTGAATGGTGGAAGCCCCATATCCCGCAAATCGGATTATTGCATCGCTCATACGAAAATAGAATATCCCCCAGCAATATATTATCACGCCGATCAACCCAAGCGTATCGATAGGAAGGGAAAATAATAACGGATCATCGTAGGTTAGGTCTCCCCGATAAGAAGAAGTTATCTCGAGCAAATGACTCCTTCTATATCACGTACCGTCAGATATGGACTAAAATAAGAAATATGCGTCCGATGGGAAGGACTTCTAACATGCATCCGTGGTTGAGCATCTACGCATAAATCTGGCGCGTGGGTGAAGGTGCGCGAACCAACGCCAACATTCTTTACACACATTCTTGAAGCGCTCTTCGTATACAACGCATTCAGTATAAGCGGTCTGCTTTTTCTCGGATAGAAAGCGACTTAGGCATCGGAGGCTGACCCACGGGGTGGCACCGCCGACCCCTTCCTTGTTTTTTGCGGAGGAGTGCTACGTCGAACTGCTTGGTCGGCGGTGCGATCCTACCTCGGCCAGGACAATCCAGGGCCTTTGCATCCCGGCCCACAAATGTCCGGGTCGGCCCGGCGGCCTACGCGATCCAGTGGGTTCACGGTTGAAAAAAGCATCATCATTTCTTTTGTACAAAATATTAGAAATTGGGTTATGACTTGTGATTATTATGTATAAGTAGTTATTCATAAAAAAAAAATTATGTCTATGTGATTACATTATTGGTTGGAATCAAGTTATTATGAATAAATATTTGAAGATATTTTTAATTGTAAAATTCAATTTGATTGTAGTTTCTTTTAAATTTTTTATTTCATTATATAAAATTCATTATTTTAATAATATGATACAAATATTCATTTTAATATAAAATGTTAAAAGTAAAGTCAATAAAAAATGATATCTTTATTAATAAATGTGATATAGTGTAACTATAGAAATGTTTGTGTGTGCTTTGTATTAAAATGCTGTCGCATATTACATAAATACAATATCCCAGTCGATCAAATATATGCCATTTCTAAGCTCAACATCAACCCTCTTATATAACATCATTAACTGATCTTTCCCTTTGCCAGTGAGAACCTGCCGTTAACTACGAAACTTCACTTTAATTTCATGTCGGGAGCGGCATTTCTGATTGCTCCTAGTCTCTTGCTCCGTTGTAACTCGACTCTTATGGTTCTCTCAGCTGGAATCACTCAATTTTAATGATTATAAGCAGCTTATAATGAAACAAGCAGGAGTTTTGAAAAAAAATTTGACAATAGCTCGCTACTTATTAAATTTAACTTTGCTCTGAAATTCACCAGCCCGTCTAAACCAATCAAAATCTGAAACAACCTCAAGCGAACTAAAACCATCCAAAGAACACACTTTACACAAAGGTAGGGTTTTCTCAAGCTCAAACACAGAAAATAGGGGTTTTAGTTAGGTTTCCATACATAATCTTACAAGCCTCACCTACTTTCTTCTTTACTTGAACCAAGCTTAATCTCTACAAGATGGAGAAAACACCAAGTGCCTTCTCCTTCTCTCTACCCGTGTCTCTCTTCTCCTTGTGCAAATGAGAACTCCTCATTTACAAGACCACTTTTAGTCTTTTAACACAAGATTAAGGCCTTGTTTGGCCTTCACTTTAATTAAGTTTTTTTCTGTTTTTCTATTTGGTCCTTCATTTATAACTCATTTCTAACCCCGACAACCCGTTATTCCACTTTAGCATATGTCTTAACATTTATGACCTTTGGGTCCTTAATTAATAAATTTCTAATTTACCCTTATTTAACGATCTATTTCCGGGTTTTATCATTTTTTTATCAAATTTAAACTCTAGAAAATATATAATTTAATTTATTTTATCTGCTATCGTATTATCAAAAATTGTTAGTGTATTTTAACTACAATTCTAATAAATTTTTTTGAAAGGTATTCTAGTAAATTTTTTAAAATCTAAATATTTGGTCAAATATTATTTTTTTTTAAAATTAGTATGAATTTGTGTACAATAATTTTAATATGAATGTTTTAAAAAAAAAATTAATTACTCAAAATTAGGATTAATTTCAATAATCTTCCTTGAGGTTTGGACTAAACGCCAGCCTTAATTTAAAATTTAACAAATACCTTCCATTTTTCTCATTTGTTAATTTCATTCACCTCTCACCCGATTATAAAAATATTTGATAAAATTTCAAACTCATGTCAATTAAGTATGCAATTCAAATGTGAGAGAAGGTAACCAAATTTTATCCCTAAAAATTAATATAAATAAAGAGTAGTTAAAATTAATAACAATAATATATAATTAAAAATCATTTGCACTGTAATCAACAACAAAGTAATGCATTTAAAATTTAATTCAAAATTAACTCGATTCTTTAAATAATGATCATGAAGTTTTACCAACCACTTCTCCATACACAATGATAATGCATTGAAAGTTTGAAACTTTCACCAACACCACACATGCTCCATCAAGTATCCTTTAGCACTTTTAAATTTGGACAACGATGGCCCATTTTACCAAATATAGAGACCATTCCAAGCCTATGCAATTGCCCGATTTATGAAAATTCTTGTGCAATCTATACATTTTGTACAATTATAACTTCAGCTAAATATAAAAACAGGCATCATTTAGCCTGATCAAATCAGAACCAAGCTGCGGCTTGGATTATATCCAGTTGGATTTTTATTAGTACAAAATCTCTAACCAACCTCAATTTAGGTCAAATCTGCATAGATGTTTGGAGCTTTCGTTAAAGTTAAGTTGGACAGTTCAACTCTTTGGTTTCCAAGGAGAGGTTTTACTCAACTGGTTGCGGTTCTAATCTAATCAAGTATGGTTTCAACTCTTACGATTAACCCTAAAGATTAGTTCAAAATTACATAGGATAGCCTCATGAGAGTAAAGTAACATATTTTGTTTGAACCTAAGCCGGTCTGGATATCCATAATTATTAAAAAAAACAAAACATGTCTGTGTTCTAATAAATGTAAAGGTTATATCAGAAGGCGAGAGCGATTAATGTCACCGAACCACTTCAATTTGTTTTAAGTTGCTAAGTCAGCCCTTTTCCAAACCCGAACTCCCAAGTCAGGTTCAACCTTCCCGGCTCAAAGCTCAAACTATTCGGGCTGCTCAAAAGTTCCAAAAACGTTGAATTAATTATCGGAGTATTTGAATGTAGAGGGCAGTGAGTCTGGTCTGTCAATTGGACATTAACTACAGAGGAATTGAATTAAAAACTAGAGAGGGGAAAGGGAAAAAAGTCAATAGAGAAGTAAATAAGAGTAGAGAGGGGAATTAAATAGAATGCATAAGCCAACTTCTCAACAAGTGAAGCCACGTCTCCTCCCCAAAAAATTTTTACATCTGATCTGAATAAACAAACAGTGTGGCAGCATATACGACAATTTGGGGGCTCACAGGAATTTTGGCTTTTACAGATCCAATCAACGCTCAACTCTTCCCCGTGGGAAGGGCCAGAAAGCGTGGGCAGTACCCGACATTCATTACAACTCACTCCGTTGGACTTAATCGCTTGTTTCCATCCCCTGTAAACGCATTCCCTCACTCGTTTGTTTTGCACCCCCTTCATTTTCTCGCATCAAACACGCGATTTTCCGCAGATCAATTTATTGCATAGTAGCGTTCATATGTAAGCAATTTCGGTATCTAATTTTATAACAAACTCGAAATCAAGAAAACGAACAACAATTGATTCCAAGGAAGGACGCTGGATCTAGTTAACCAAGCCATTATAGATTACAATCTTGAAAAAAAAAAGAAGCCAAATCTAGGGCAATTATAGGGTAGTGAGCGCATGATCATTGACAATTCATCTCCCTCTGTTGTTGAAATTCATCTTTTCGTAGTAACGAATTGAAAGAAGAGACAGGGATAGATGGACCTCGTCTTTTCCCCATCGAGTTGGCAACTTGGGCCTCATCATCGAATGCGGCGCAAACGAAGTCGATAGTGCTGTCGACGGCCACGATGACGACGGGGAAGAAGATGATGAGGAGGCCTGGGGCTTGGACAGCGGCCAAAGGTAGAGAGAGTGGAGACGACGAAATCCCCCGAGAGCAAGGACAACAGATCGGAGCTGTTGGTTGCCGCAGCCGATATTAGCCCAGTGTCTGGTACAGATCAGCTCCCACAGCCTCTCGTCCTGGGACGTTCTGTGCCAGAGCTTGCTAACACAACCAGCGATGGCCAGAGTACGTGCATCCACGTGCTTGAGCACCTCGTACAGCAGGTTCTCGTCCAGATTCCTAAATCCCGTGGTCTCTCCCCTGATCTCCCCGTCCTCTTCATCATCTTCCAGCTTTGGATTCTTCATCTTCTGATCTGCGCCCTCCGGATCATCGTCGGCGACAAAAGCTCGCTTCATCGCCAAAGGAAATGAATTCCCAAATCCTCAACTGCTTTCGGATAATTTATCGATGAATTCATACAAAAGGCAAAGGTGAGAAAGGGAGAAGAAAGAAAGGGAGGAAAATGAATGTTGTGTGGTGGAGAAGAGGAATGAGGAGGCGGTAGCAGGTGAAGAGAGGAGGGCAGAGGAGGGGCTTTAACTTATGGGCTATCCGCAGGTTTGACACACATCGATGACGACAAGATAAAAGAAATAAAGATGCTCTTAACCTTCTTCCTCTTACCCTCTCTCTTCAATTGACATTCTATCCTCCACCTTCACTTTTTCTTTTTCCTTTTTCCTTTTCCTTTTGGCGCCAAGCCAATCCCCTGCTGCACCTGCAACCCTCCGCTTCCAACTTTTCTTCACTTTCATAAATACTTCTCATCTATACTTCAGCCATCCAATGCATCGCGTTAAACCTTTCTAACCATTAACAGACTAGTTTCTTTGCAACAAATATTAACATTCTGAACATGTGATCCTGAAAAAAATAATCCTAATTTTTGTGTTTGATATAAGAAAGATTCAAAAGATGTCACGCAATTCCTTCAAAAAGAAAAATGTCACATTTTTTAAGGTTTAATTTAATGTATATGAAAAGACTTCTATAATAATATCGGCCTTTTATTACTTTTTTCTGAGCAAATAATTTTTATATATAATTATTCTAAGAGATTTTTTACTTATTATTGAATATGTAACTTTTTATCTAATTTAATGTTCAATATTAAATCTTAACAGTATTAAATATTAAATTGCTTTGTTTTTTAAATATTATATTTGTGAAGTTAATTTTTGTTTTTGATATGCTTAACTTTTACTTGTTTCTCTTTAGAAGGTATGCTGACTTATTATTAGAAATATTTGGTTTTTTAAATAATATAAATATTTGCAAAAAGATGAATCACAAATAACTCAAAAAAAATTTGTAAAACTAATCATTTCAATGTTTCTTTTAAGAATTATCTATAATTGACAAAAATATCATTTTGTATTTCATATATTTACATATATCTTTGAAAATAAATTATTTTTACAAGAAAAAAATAAGAGTATTTTTGTCAAAATGAGATAAAAAGTTAATGAAGGATTAGATTTCCAAAAAATTTAGTTCAACACGCTCTTTAATCATAAATCACTCTTATTATTACGATATAAAATAAACAATATATATATATATATATATATAGTATATATATATATATATAGAGTATATATATAGTATATATATATATATATATATATATATATATATATATAATATAGTATTAACATATTTATAAAATTAAATGATAAATTATTATGGTAAATAATTTATTATTATCATTATTACAAAAATGATTATTTTGTTAATTTAATATATCTAAAATAAAATTATAAAATTTAATAATTTAAAATAATGTGATTGATGAAACCAAAATTAAAGATATCTTGTATTTTCCAAATATTTTGAAATATTCTAGTGATTTTAAAATATTTTCTTTG
Source organism: Tetrastigma voinierianum (assembly GCA_016808115.1). Taxonomy (NCBI): domain Eukaryota; kingdom Viridiplantae; phylum Streptophyta; class Magnoliopsida; order Vitales; family Vitaceae; genus Tetrastigma; species Tetrastigma voinierianum. The sequence goes on along the minus strand of JAEQBH010001174.1, from coordinate 31,039 downwards.
CATAGATTCTAAAAATATGGCTTATTCTATTTAAATAAAATTCAAAAATTCATACATAAGTTATACAAAATGAGAAAATAAATGGTCGAAAGCTTGGAAAGTTACCAGTATTTAGAAAGCCAAAAATTAAATTATTCCTCAAAGTTTCAGCAATCATGAAAATTTCAAAAAAATGTCTTATTTTCTTTATTTTAGCAAAGAGGTAATTTAATAAAGAATATTATTGTGAAGTATTTTATTTGTTGATGGTTTGTTGAGAATTTTTTATTAATAATTTGGAAAAGAAAAGTAAAATAATTTAGATTTAATCAAGTAAATATTATTCAAGCCAAAAAACCTACTAAATGCTTGGGCAGCCTAAGAGCAGAAGTCTAAGAGAGGAGGGATCGAGACATAAAATATTACACAGACAAAAGTGAATAGTTCAGAAAGAAAAAAAGTAAATATTATTTATGTCACAGAACTTAAAGTGAGTCTTTTTTTTTTACCATAAAACGCTAGTAAATGTTTATAAGAAAGTTTGATGCTATATAAGAATAGAAAACTCAGGCAGAGATTATACGCCCACACACTAGTGCTAGGTTGTACAAAGATATTATAATCACTTCAAAATGCAGGCATGATGAAATATGTGTAACCTATTAAATATTAATTATGGTAATATTTGAGTGGCTTACTAATTTGGTGGTAATAATTCATAAAAATCCAATAGTTAGTTAGGCAGTGGTAATACCAATCCATGAAATCTACTCAATATTTTGACATGCCTGGTGCGATCCCATGAGGAACATCGTACACTTGCTAGGGGTGTCAACCTCTAGAAATGAAAGCCACATGAGTTGGTTTGTCAATCCATAGAGGCATGGAATATAAAAATGAAAAGAAAATATTGAAAAACCAATGTAATGTGGGTAAAATCCTCAAAAATATGATAATCCTATGAACCAAAAACCGAGTAGAGAAAGAAACACTTATCAATAAAATTAACACAAAATATTTCAGGTCAAGCATTACTCTGATCTGTGCTTTCTTACACTTCAAACACGTGATCACAAATCCTCCCCATTTTATCACCAATACTTCACAGAGTAAAGATTTTTTACCACCTCTCTCGCAATACATACTTCTCTTCAAGACATCGACTCAGAGCTCTCCTTAACCCATCACAGGTCAGCAAGTCACGCATAGAATCATTGTCTCCCCACACTGACATTAATGACACTTTTTAAACCCGATTAGCTGGGATTATGAGCACATGAGCTCTCTAAATTCCAACCTGGTTTATCCCATGCACTCCAACGTGCTCACGTGCTCATTGCCTCATTCAAACCCAACAAGCTCAAAACAACTCCCTCGTTACCTCCCTGTAATCACGCAAAGTGTCGCTTAGATCGAAAATCTCGCCCCACCAAGCCCTGCCTCCCCAACCCAATCTTATTACCGTCTACACACAAGATATTTATTCACCATCTTTGACCACATGTCTCAAACCATAATCCCAAATATGGCATTGGTCTCTTGATAATAAAGTCAATTTACCGCCGAGCATATCCTTAAAAACTGAGATCAGTTCTCATACGAATGGTATTCTACCCCATGCTGATTATTGACAGATTATTCTCTTCCAAAATCAAGGAGAAATTCAAGTATAAACGAAAAACCCCCCATAGAAAAAAGGTATACAATTTTGTTTACACCAATTGGCTTCCTGATTTTCTCTATCCTTTTGGCTAACTTAAGCATCGGAGAGGCGGCCAACACACCATTCCTTTTTCTTCTCTTTTTCTTACAGTCCACGCCATCCCCAAGTGGATGCCCGAACGTCAAACGAATCAAAAATACATTTGGAGCCTCCAAAGCCTCCCATCGCCCGCTCTCACTTCCTACTTCAAGATCTATGGTGGTCTTTATCGCAACCAAGCAGACCTGGGGCACCCTATAATGTGTCATTAAAGAACCCTCTAGAGGAAGTGGATTAGCATAGGCTTCTCCATGCATTGTGTGTCGCCCGATGTCTCGCCGATCCCTCGGGCAGATGCTGTTCTCAACGCGCAACACCCATAGCCGTAGGCAAAGATAAGATCCAAAGACCCATGGTAATCCTCTGCCAAGTCTTCCTTGTCCTTGCTTGCTCGGGCATGAAGGGAAGACACCTCACGCTTGGACACCTCGAGCTCCAGCGGAAGCGACTCCCGCTCAACCTCCACACAGGCAAACTCGGCCTCTAAGCGAGTGATCTCAGCTTCTAACCTACGCCCGCCCTCTTTCACAACAGCCAAAGAATTCAAGGCCTTGGTCAAATCAACTTCCACCTTGGCTTTGGCGTCTCCTACTACCGCAGCTACCATCTGGGCCGCCCTGGCTTCTTGCTTAGCCTCGTCCCTTTCTTTCTCTGCACGAATAATGCTTGTCGCGCCATCTCTGGCCTTCTTTTCGCAACATTCCAATGAAGCTTCCACCTCGGGCCAGAAGTACTCATTAAGGTCTAATGATGCGTAGAGGCAAATGACCGCATACAACCGCAGCTCCTCGCATCATCCATGCGGATCGGAACCCACATGCGCCAGAGCCATGTTCCGGATGGCCATCACAACCTAAAAATGGTAAAGAGTTAGAAAATATTTTTTGTACAAAACTAGAAGTCCTATGCTTAGACTTTGTACTTACAAGCTCTGCCGACTGTTGGAAGTTGTGATTACAGATGAACATCCCATCTTCAGCCACAGGCTGGATATCCTCTTTATCAACATAAACGGGAAACATAATGGAGTATTGCTATGAGCGAGTCGTCACAGGCATCCTAAAGTAATTTGGATACAGGTCGTACACCACCGGGATTCCTCCCATTGATGGGTTCCAAAGTATGTGCGATTTTCGCACGTCCTCAAGATCCGGGAGCTCATATATCCAATGAGGCGAACCCCTTCCACAAGTAAACATACGTACTTACAATCACTCCGATCAAAGGGAACCTTTCTTACGAACCCTAATCCCAGGCTCCGGGCGAGATGCGAGCGCAATAACTACCCCGTAAGGCACCCATTCCAACCTCTTTCAAACATTCGAGGACTCACAAATAAAACCTCCTCCATAGGTATGATATTTTCCTCGCTCGTGCACTTCAAGGCTAATTTGGTCATCGGAGGCCGATCCGAGGATCCCACTATGATCATGGTCTCTGCCCTCGCTAAGCTCTCATCCGGGAGACCGCTTTAGGTCGCTTCTCCCTAGAACTAGGTTTCGCACCCTCATGGGTTATAATCGTTTACACTTTGCATAAATCCCGGGGCGGCAAGGCTACAAACATTTCTTCCTTCTCCAAGTTCCAACACCGGCTACTCCCGTCCAATCTAGAAAATCTTCTAGCCCAGTGCCTTTTGTCTATCGCGCCCTCTTCTTTCTCTTCTTTGTAGGCCAAGGGGCAACCCGTGGACTCTGAGGCTGACTAACACGAGCAGACCTCACTAAGGTCCTTACAAAGGCTTCTTTGACGCCCCAAACTCGGGGTGTCCGTTGACTACCCGTCAACCCTCATAATACAAGTGGAGGTCGGGTTACCCGACGCCACTTTAGAAAATCTGCAGTCTCCTTTCAGACGGAGCTCTACCCAAATACAAAACCCGCACATCCCGTCCCAAACAAAGGTAATAAAATCCAATAATCCAAATACATGAGTAATACCCGCCTACTCGGGGGGTCCACAACAATACTCAACATACATACCAACTATGAATCCAACTATATACCCAATAGATACAAGAGTTCAATAAGCTACTCTTATACAACATATATTAAATGAAAAGCATTCTAATACATGTATACAATGTGACACTGAAGCCACATCCCTTTCTTCACAATAAATCTCTAGACGAACTCGCCTCCCCTCGCACGCTCCCGTACCAAAAGGTGGGTCCCACGACTATGAACTAAAGCCTCAGGAGAATCGCCTCTAAGTGGGCCACTCGCCACCACCTAAGTGGGCAAATGTTCAGTAAACACACATTCAAGCAAATGCATGATCCTACTTAATGTCTACACGACCAACTCATCCCGAGTCCTCACGGACCTCTCTCACACTCGCCAAGCCTCGTATGAGAACAGCTAGTTTTAATAAGGACAACCCTCCGATGTATATATATATATATATATCAATCGGCCATTCCACGATTGATATATTATTTGTTCGTGGACTACCCGATGAATATCACTTGGCCGCCCGACGATTGACATATTTTTGGTTTCCTCAGGTGGACTACCCTCCGATAATTTATGTTTTTAGACTACCCGAACCATTTTCTAGGACTCATCTCATGCACTAACTCCCTAAGTAAATTCAGGATGTTCAAGAAGGCATATGGAATGCATGTGTGCCAATTCCAATACGCTTCAATCCACATGCAAATATATAAATACACATATTCACATAAAATCCAATCACACAATCATGTCATGTAATTATCATTTCAACATCAAAATTAGCTCACTTGAGCTAATGATCAAACACGAGCAATTTAATTTAAATCACTAGGTCAAACACATAATTTCACAAAAATATATTTTTAGAACACTGTTTCGGGAATAGTGAAACCCTCGGTTACTATTCCCGAAAAATCACAACTCAATCCATTCACTTAGCGAACCCGCAATCCACGCCATTCCCTACTAACGCATACCAACAAAACATCTAATACACAAATTACACAAACTCCGCACTCAAACAAATTTCTACTAACATCACGCCCAATTTTTCTTTCAAAATCAGGACACCCGGGTCCTGCTGTTCGGGATCGACCACGGCCCTCACGGCCTCATTCGACACAAACATCGACAAAACACTTAAAATGGGAATAAAACTCAAGTAGGAAGAAAATCCCACCTCTTGGAGTTTGTCAAAAACTCACAAACCCGGAGTCCACGAGTGCCCGCCCGCTGCAGTGTAACGTTCTTTCTCGGCCCGAAGACCGTCACTGCCTGGATTCTCCGATATTCTGCAGGTAAAGACCCCCTCTCTCTCTAAAAGCTCTCAAAACGGAGTGCCATCGATCTCCAAATGACCCCCCACGTTTTTGTTTTGGCCTAATGAAGGAGAAGAAGAACTATTTCTCTATCTTGTCCTTTAGTAACTTAAATCAAATTTAAAACGACCATTACGTCCCTTCTCTATTCCTTATTCGTATATTCCCAAGACTATCTCTCACCTGCTCCATTTTACATCATTTCTCTACTCATACCACTTACGACAGCATGAAGATACTACAGAGATGCTGACTCGTCGTGATCGAAAAATCGCTTTACTAAGACCCCGAAACACGACATGTTCGAAAAATCATGCCGACCGACCGTTCCCTAATATTACGAAATTTTACGTACAGCTAGATTTCGCGAGATCATTCCAACGGTGGAAATCCGCTTCGTCATCCAAGATTAGAGAATTAATTACGGATTTTTAAACCCAATACGATTTTAATTCTATTCCGCAAATTGAAATTTCTGGTCTGCACTTCGCTATCCTCTTAAGTAGGAGTCGATTGAGAGGAGCTACTCAAGACCAACTTCAGGAGATCGGCGAGAACAAAGTGCTCCCCCTCAATGACCTCCGTGTGCGAAGCTCATGATTATGCTCTACCTTCGTTATCTCAAGCAACCACCTAATGTTCTCCAAACCAGCCTTCTCAATCGTTTTTTTACTAACCGCTCAAGCCAAGGCTGACCAACTACAGGAAATAGGTAATGTCAAGATGATCCGACGATCGTAATGAGGCTAAGACAAACCTCGGGAACACTTTGTGGACCTATCTCACGTTGAAGGGAAGCCCGACAGAGCCGGGCGTCCCATACCAAGGGCCCCTAACCAAGACAACCCCTTGCCTTTTAGCTTTTGAGGAATCAGTGGTCTAGTTACAAATCCAGTGCCTTTAGGATTATAGGCGATCGACAATTTGCCCCCAAACTCGAAGCCAGCCAGATAAACAAAAGAAATCTCCACCAAACGGCATATCCAATGCAGCACAGCGTCGAGCACACTGCAACCTATCAGAATCCGAATAACTTTCGGATGGATAAGCGCAGGAGGTGCCCTAGAAACATGTAGAAACTATTTCACCAATGACGACACAGGGAAGTGAAGTCCAATCGCAAACTGCTCCTAGGTAAAATAGAGCGACTACTCCGCTTCCTCCACTTTTTTCAAAACAACGGTCAATCGACACTTCTAAACTAATGTTGTCTGTGGATATGGCAACATGATCTCAATTCCTCCATGGACATGGAAGAAACCAGCCGGGTTACTGTGTGCTATCGGATCCTAGCCGTGCCCCCTTCCTACGCCTAACTCCATCCCGGTGGAAGTCTCCTCTCGACCCCAGCCATTCTTCCGTCGACAACTAAAAAAAGATGGAGGGACGGAGGTTAACTTGACAATAACCTACCAAAATGATTACAAGACTAGAAGGCCTGAAGCTTTCTAAAGCCTATTGAGAAACCCCTAGGTCCCGAGTGCATCTCAAAACTATACGTGCATATTAGTCCCCGGAAACCTACCGGTGGTTGAAAGGTGCGCGTAAACGAAACAGAACTATCAAACAATCGACGCAAAATCTAAAGTGTAGGCAAAAACCCACTAGAAGACTACCAAAAGCGACAGATCCCTGCGCCCTTCACCAAAATTTAGGGTGTTGCGTAAAAGTGGAATACTTTAAAAAAAAAGAGTATAAGCAAAGAAGTCGCTTCCGATCGATACTCTTATATGTGGTAATGCATGCAACAAGGCATTAATGGCAACCCGATGTATCGTCGCAATATTGGAAGACATAAGCCGTTCCCCTCCCCCCAACGTTTCGTATTTCAGAAAACACTTCGCCTCTAGGGCAATTAACAAACAAGCAAGACATGTGTGGCCTAGAGTCGTCTGTGAAGCCAGGATTCGCCTCCTGTAGGGTGTAAATTAGTATAAAACATAGGCATGTACACAAGATACATGTCGAGTTTACGGGAATATACTTGCTATTTGCTAATGTTCTGATCTCAAGAGAGAAGTGTGTTGAATATTGGAATCAACTCTAGAGTATTGTTCCATCTCTAAACCTGAGTGAATTCATCGCATATAGGCCGACTTTGATCCTAAACGAAGAGTAGTTCTTACACCACGAAGACTAGGTTTGCCTCCCTTGCCATATTCAATGGATTAGTCATCTATGTAAAAATTTATCAAGATATTGCTCTTGATGCATATCGTGGGTTGATCTCCAAGCTCATACAGATATTCTTCGAGGTATATTCACCTATCTCGCTGAAGAGGTTTGATCACATCTCTGTTTCTTTGTATTCTCTGACTTTGGATAGATTTAAATGGTTAAACCAATCTTACACTGAACCCGGAGATTCCTTTACTTCCATTGATCGAGTGTCACTTCTTTCCCTAACCCCAGAACCCTTTATCTTCTTGATCTGATATTCTGAGTAGGTGCTATTAGGTTAGCTTTAAACACTCACCATGGTATTTATCAGAAATAAAGCAAAGTTGATATCAAATCTATAGATATACCGAATAAATTAAATTAAACTAATCCATATGAATGATAAGAGTACAAAGAAACCCTAGAAATAAAAGTTAGAACATCATTTTGATCAGTTTACAATCATTTGGCGTGAATCAATAGAGCTCGAGAAAGAAAATACAAGTACAAGGATTTGAAGAGACCCATCTCCCACCTTCCTGTCGCTCTTCTCCCTCTCACCTTCCTCCCCCGTTCTTTTCATTCTTTTTGTTATATCTAAAAAATTTTCTGGCCAGTGAGTTCGGAGAATGATGAGTCCTAAACTCATTCTCTATATTTTAATCCATTTTCAAGAGTTATTTTTAGAAGTGCTAGATATATTCAATGTTGGAAAATTACATGGAAAATTCACTAACTTTTGTTTCTCAGATATTTATATGAAAAAGAGAGAAAATCCAAATAAGAAAAGCAAAAAAATTGGGCCAAGGCAAATGAACTATGTTACGACATAGCATCATAATGTCATGATAGAATTCCAATATAATCAGCAAAGTGAGGTCACAAGAACAAAGACTGGCCGAGTACAAGCCATGGGTATTTGTAGATATCTGCCGCAACATAATTTGAGATAGATTGACCAAATTTTTTAGCAACAATGGATTTTTATGTCGCGACATTCCTTACTCTGTCGCGACATTGATCAAGAAAATGGCATTGGAACCTTGTCGCGGACATTCGCAGTCGCTGATAGAAAGAAATCAAGTCATCAGATGAACTCGCCACGACAAAGACACCGTATCGCTGACAAAAATGGCAAAACAATGCAACAATGCATCACTAAGAAGTTTTCTATGTTGCGACAAACATTTCAACTAAGGACAAGACCATAGTGCATTTTATAAATGCGACGGTTAAAACTGGTGCCTGACACAATGATATTAGAGTCAAAGAATGAAAATACACGACTTCATATCTCGATAAAATTTCTATTGCGTAACAAAGAAAACTTGAGGTAGAATGTTATTGTCTGACAAAGACTACTATTGTCATGGATATAAAGTGAGGAGAATGACAAAGAATAAAGGTAACATATTAGAAACTCATGTTGCAACATTATAATGAACTAAAGGCATCTCTTCATTCGCGATTAAAGAGTAATATGTTCGTGTGTGGAAAATAAAAGCCTAGAAAGTAGAGATTTCTTATCGCGACGTATAGAAGTTTCTATGTTGCGAATAAAAATAGAAGAGAAGCGAATATAGCTGGCGCAAGTTTGTCGTGACATGGAAAGAGTCTGTCGCGACACAAAGTTCAGTATCATCAATACAAGGCAACACAACTTTTTCGCGACAAAGAAAATGTCTGTCATGACAACAAACCCATGCTACTGGGAGAAACTCTGTCACAACAAAGAAAAGAATGTCGCAACATAGTAAAGACTGTTGGAACAAAGTTGAAGAGCTGGAGGAGGATATTTTTGTCGCAACAAAAGACAATCATGTCGCGACATAAAACAACCAACAAGCAACATAACTATGTTGCAACAAAGTCAAACTATATCGTGACAAAATCAAAGAAAAGAGTAAGGAAATATGTCGCGATAGGAAACTGCAGGCCACGATAGGAGCTGGGCAACAAAGATAAGAACCATGTCGCGACATAACTTTCTTTGTCGCGACAAAGCGACTATTTTGGGCCAGAAATTTTAGGATCCACAATTTGTGCCTTGAAGTGCTGCCTATCATTTAAAGCTCTATAAATAAACGCATCTAAGGCACTGTGCGCAGCCTTCCTACAAATCCGCGACTTCCGCTGTAGAAATAAGACTGTGATATTATTTTTCTTTCTTTATTTTCCTTTATTTTTATCTTTTATTTCCTTTTTAGTAGATTTAGTTGGAGCGTAGTTTTTAGTTAGTTTTCTGTTTAATTTCTAGATTTGAGTAATGAACTGATGTGCAGCTTCGAGTTGGAATTCACTGTAAACTTTTCTCTGTCACTACTATTCTGCTTTAAATGGATTTTAGAAAATTTATGGAGTTCATTTATTTCAGTTTGTTTACAATCTCAATGAATTTTCTTGATCAGCTTAGTCAAATGTATTTATGTAACTGTGTGGCTTTGAAAGATCAGCTCCCTTGGGGAATGGGCCGATTGTGATTGTTATTATTTTTCGCACAAAGTATAAGAACACCTAGTTATAATTCTTGAATTTATTTGATTGGTATTCTTTTTGAATCCAATTGTTCCAAAGTATAAAGTACCGTGTATCCAAACAAAGCATTGTATCTTGCTCGATTTCCAGGAGGTCTTCGTGACATAAATATGAGAATCCTCAGGTATAGAGTGCTTCAGGCATGGTAGACTTCAATACTTTGAATTAATGAACTCCTAAAGATTACTCCGTATAGATCACTAACTTACTCATGGCTCGAGATAGTTTGATGAAGTATCGCTTTAATCGTCGAGAGCCTTCCTCTTCCGATGAAAGGATTCTCATCCCATGTTAGCAAAGATCTAATCAAGGAGACGGAGAATTTCATCGCTTTTACAAGGATGAGGTGCCATTTAAATTGGAGAAGGTTTGCAATATCCTCGTTTACGGGGGCAAGAGTTTCAGTCCTAAGATTTGGGTGTAAAGTACTCGGGAGTGAAAATACCCGCATCTGAGCAGGAGTATATCTTACAAGTAATCTGGATTATATCCATGAGTCGGAAAAGAACATGAATCTCTAATTAGTGAAAAGATGGTTATGTGCTCTCTCCAACTTATGGCTTAGCTATGATTCGAATGATGCGTAAATTGACAATTATTCATTGGTCTATTTCTTGCTGTTGTCTCACTCGAACTCCTCTAACCACTTTTATTAATTTTTTATGTATACTAGTGAAATTATTTTATTAGTTCTCTGATCGTTTTAATAATAGAGTTCAAATAGTAAGGATCTTAAGTAGTTTGGGTAGTTAGTCTTTTGATTTATCATCAATCGTGGGAAATCCATATCTAGACTGAAAATCCACTTTTACATCGGGTGCAACCCGTGCACTTGCAATGATTTAATTCAAACACAATTTTAATGAATCCAATTAACAAAAGACAAACACATATTTTAATTAAAAATCAGAACAAGTTTTTGGCGTCGCTACAAGGATTAGATAATAGTTCTTCTTAATATGCAGTAGTCATAACTTTGTATATACAATTCTGGTCAATTAACAAGTTTTTGGTTCCATCTGGCCAGAGACTTTTATTTAGTCTGCATGAAAGTGCTAATTACTTGGAAAAAATTTGTTCTATACAAAAAATGGGTCAATGGTAAGACGCTGCACGCCGCAACGTTGGCCGATGTAGGCGACTCATACGCACCTCAACGTCACAATGCTAAGGCCAAGCTCTCCTCTTAAATCTCCTTCTTCAAATCTCCACATCAGCTTCAAATGTCATTGCCACTTGAAAATGTACAAAAAAAAATGAGTATCAAATATACGACGATAAAGGCACTTATTACTAGATGAAGTAAACCGAAAACGTGATCAAACGTTAGCATGATGAGTGTTTCGGGGCACTCATCAAACCCCCAAACTTACTCGCTTGTCCACAAGAAAGAAACAAACTCATAACATTGAGCTACGGAGCAGCATCAGATTACACTTCAAAAACGCCTACGATACATGAGTGCGTGATATACACAACGCCAACATGGAGAGTTAAATGAACCAAATCTACAATCCCACTTTATCGCCTAAAATCTTAGATCCTTTTAAAGTCAGCATTTTCTGTAATGAACATAAGCATAAGGCCTGGCTAACTAAGTAACTCAACCTTCCACGTTCTCAATGACCTTTCACCAGAAGTCTATGTGTAATTGTTTCATGATCTCCAACATATATCTCGGTTCCAATACCCCCAAACTTGAAGTCCACTCACCCATTTGAAAGACTCTAACCACATAAGGATAAGAAAGCACCCTTTTTATTTATTACTACCTAAGCATGAAAAAGAATTCTAAGGCTCGTAAGTTTTAGCTAAGTGTCCTTGTGAAGGATTCATTGGTGACTCCCACCGCTTGGTTAAGGGCACTAGGCATTTAGTTCCCCCCGAATTTCACCGAACACTCAACCAAAACCTAAAGGCCCCAGACTGTGGAATAGTCCATCCTCCTGTCCTACGTAGCTGGCAAGGAAGCTCAATGGCTCCCAAATTTATTCTGCTCAGGCATTAGGGCTTTGAAATGCCTCTCGAACTGTGCCCGGGATTCCGATTCGACGATCCCACTTATTCTATTATTCTATTCACACATGTCTTTTCTTTTTCTTTTTCTTTTTTCTTCATTTTTATTTGGGGCTCAATGGAAATCCTCGTTTCAAAGGTGTCCCATCACTTAGGTGTTTAGAAACCCTCAAGGCTCGTGGAATTCTTGTGAGCAAGGTCTGGAGCCTTAGTATACCCTAGAGATCACATGTGTGTGTGCACGAAAGACTACTTGGGAAATTGCTTCTTGAAACCCACAGAGGGTGACTAAACTAAGTCACCCCAACCTTTCTAGCACACTATTCTAGATTATGTAATAACCTAAGGGTCCCTTTTCATTCTCTACTCGATCTTTTTGAAAAAAAAAAAAATTCAAATTAACCTCCCATTCGCGAGCCTGACATCCACTCACTCACAATACCTAAAACACACCTAAAACATGCAAATGTTGCGAAAACAACCTAAAACATGTGAACAAGTAAAAGCCGAATATAAGAAACGTAAACACCTACACCCGAACACAAAATACTTTAAACACCGAGACAAATTAAACAGAAACTAGAAATAAATAGGAAACACAAAAAATATAAACAATGTAAACAGACAAACTAAAAATTAGTGAAACACATAAATAAACATAAAAAATACCCGATCACCCACACTCCCCCAAAACAAAAGCTTTACGTTGTCCTTAATGTCAATAGAATAGAAATAGGGTGGAGGAATTCCCTAGTGACGCCTGATCATTGTGGTGTGGTGGTGGTGGTGGAGGTGGAGGTGGCATGTGAAAGGTGAGGAGTCAGCAAGCCGCTTCCTGACGGACGGGCCGGTTTGCCAAGATGGCTGGGTCACCGGGGTCAAGGCATGCTCGCCTAAGCGTGTCCATGTCCCGGCTTATGGTGACCCAGTGCTCCTCGGGTCTCATCCCCAAGACGCATCAGCCGAGCAAGGAGGTCCCGCACTCAGTCCTCCAATGTAAAGGAAAGATCGACCAGTCCTCCTCAGAGATGGTCGTGGATGCTGTGGGTTTGGTGGATGATTTCGCCTCTCCCTAGGCACCTATTAGGATCCTAAACCTAGACTGGTATGCTCTAAGGTAATCCTCATCTGAGGGGCTTGGCTGTTCCGACCTTCCGTATACCTTCTCATCCTGTCTGTGGTGTTGTCGCCTGCTTCATCTTTTCTAACCAAGACCCGCCCGAGACTTAAAATCACTCAAACAATCCAGAAAAGCAGCACCCATCAAAAGCTTATATAGGTCGTGGATAAGGAATGGGTACCCGAGATTCATCTTCGCATCTTTGTTATAGAAGATTGCATCCTCTATAACCTACCCGACGTCAAATGGAATGTCCTGGATGATGGCATAGGTGAGCAGGGCCCTCTTGGCCGTCACTTCACACACATTAGTCGCCTGATGAGACTTTTTATGTGACAGAAGCATGTCATACCTTAGGAATGTAGGCCAAGTGTTTGGCCTTGAAGTGCACGGCGTGCCCTTCACTATTTAGTTTCCACTCACCCTGCCCATTGGTCAACATCCTAAGGACTTTGGGATAGTTAGGATGTTTCACTAGAAAGCCTATCATGCCTCAAGATTAACTCTGCCTCTAGGTTATAGTATCGATTGGATAGACTTCGCGATCAAATCTACCAACACCCTTGCACCGACCCTTAGCAATGCGGACGCAGACAGAGCGTAACTCTCGCATTCACACTTATGGCAACTGGTCTCGGAGGTTGGCAAAGCACCCTCCCTCCCTTGTTCACAATGGTTTTTTGACGAAGGACCTATTCTTCAAGATGAGGCCGAATTTCTTGGTCGAGCTCTCATTGACAAAATTCTCATGATCGTAATCATGAGTTGGCTCTTCACTTGCCCAACTTCTTTTCAAGCTCAATTTCTGCTTTTTTCTTGACATCAAACTCAATAGGTCAGATGATCTTCTTAAATAATCACTCTCTACTTGGCCTCCTAACACCTATTGTGATGCCATTCTACCGAATTACCCAATAGAGTCACCAAAAACTCACTTAGTCAAATGACCAAACACCTAATGTGCACTAAGTAAGATGGTGTTCTTGACTTAAAGCAAAGGGTTCTATAACCACCAACCATGCATAGGGTTCCTTCTCTAACACAAACAACCAAGAAAAACTTCAATACAAATCAATCTGCACTCCAAATCCACCGAAAAACCCGTAATCAAAATGTAAGAAAGATCTCCAAATGAAGGTGGACACTAGTGTTTCAGATCTAGGAACGTGCTTAGGGCTTTGGGGGTTTCTAAGATCTCGCCGTGATCCAGCTTGGATGGGGTCATCGAGCACCCGCAAAAATCGAGCAAACAAGTAAGGGTTCATGTGTTGGGCGTACGGCACACACACATGAACATTCATGCTCATAAAATGGCAACGCCGCAATACCGAGCCAACGCTGTAACGCGCTCCCCGAGTTAAATTGTCAACGCCGCAACGCTAGGGGATCTAACATCGCGATGCGTTCCGTAGGTTACGCTTCAACATCGCGACGCTCAACGCTGGGCGACGCCCCGCATGCATTTTCAACGCTAATACTGAAAATCCAACATCGCAACATTCCCGAGCTGCTCTAACTGGTCGCTACCGTCAGATATTTGCTACGCAGAGCTGGAGATTCTCATCTTTCAACATTGCAACGCCGTGATGTCGCGAACGCCGTGTAATGTTCGACGCTGAGACCAACGTTGTGACGTTATAGAGAAGAAAACTCAACTTTTTGAAAAACACATTTCTAAGTTTAAGAGCACTCCCCTTTTGAGGTTCCGCTTCTTACCCAACCCCAGCGTTGATTGCCCGAGCTACCTCTCTCAAGGTTCTTCTTTCTCGATCTCTGAGCTTTGAGAACGTAACGACACGCATAAGTTGCAGCCTTCAAGAGTGGCCCTCATATCTAAAATAAACAAACATATGCAAAGCTACACTAATGAATGAAAAAAATTTGAAAATGCTTGGGTTGCCTCCCAAGTAGCGCTTTGTTTAATGTTGTTAGCTCGACTTCCCTAAATCTCAATGTCGGTCTTTAAAGAGACTAGAATTTCTAACAAAACTCCATAGTGCTCCAATGCACTGCTCATGGAGGATGGAATATCTTGTCTTCCTCACTCTTAACTCTCTTGGTTTCTTCTGTGTTGCATTGAGCTTATCCCCCCTGCGCTTACCACGGCCGCTCCGCATGATCTCTTTGGGGTGACATTCCTGGATATCGTCATTAGGTTCGTAACTTGGAATACATGGAACGTGATCTCATCTCCTTGAATCCCCACGCAAGCTCACCCTCTGTGTTAATCTGAGCTTAAACCGTACCAAGAAGGTCTACTAAGTAGGATGGGAACCTTGTCATCTTCTTCCATGTCTAAGATGACAAAGTCTCGCCGGAAGAGGAACTTATCCACTCACTAGATCGTTTCTCAATTACACCCGTGGGTGTTGGTATGACCTGTCAGCCAATTGCAAACTTATTGCCATCGACTTTGCTTCTCCCAACTTCAACCTTTTAAACATTGAGAGCGGCATCAAATTGATGCTTGCTCCTAAGTCGCAAAGGGCTTTACCCACTACTGAGTTTCCTATTGAGAATGGTATAAGCAAAAACCGCCGTGTCTTTAAGTTTAGCGGGGGATTCGCCAAGGATCGCACTACACTCCGCCAGAGCGATAACTCATACTCACCTACTTCCTTATATGCCACATCTTTTCTTGAACTCACGCATCTTGGCATGTTCTCGCGCATCCATAAAGGGTGTATTGATGTGAAATTTCTGAAGATATCGAAATCCCTTTGCAACCCGCTCTAACTTCACTCCCTAGTCTCTCGAGGATGTGGAACAAGTGGAGGTGGTCTCGCCAATGGCTTATCCCCTTTCACTACTTCTTGGGTGATCCATTTGAATTCTAGTATGAAGTTTAGGCTGAGATCCCTCCTCCTCCCCATCTCAGCCCGCTCCCACCGGGTCTAACCGTCTCTGCTTTCTTTTACTATCATTGGTGGGGTCCTGGTGCAACTACTTCCCTTCCACTTCTCAGAGTTATTGCTTTGCAATATTCCTTCCCTTCACCTCTCGGGTTTATCTCTGAATTGCTTGGCAAAGAACCTTGTTGCCTCTTAGTCAACAGATTGGCCATTTGTGTACCACCCCTTATTTGATCCAACCCGATTGGAGGGTCCGAACCGAATCCGAGATGCTTTGATACCACTAAATTGTAACACCCCTTCTTCGATCTGACCCGATTAGCGGGTCCCGAACGTAACCGTGATACTGATATCACTAAATCGCGACGCCCCAACTCGTGCACGTTACGAGGGTGTCATCAATTTTTCTATAAACTATAAAACTTATAGCCTTTAAGTTGTTCATTCACGTAATGTTAAACATTTAACTCAGTATTATTATATCCTCAGGAAGTACTGATTACAAAATATAAAGCCCATATATGGAAGTGTTCAACATTTACAATATTTACATTATTTACAAAATAAACAAAATTATACAAATGCACTAAAAAGGCGTCTTCCAAATCGGCACCTGGGCGACGCGTCTATGACTACTGATGGATTGTCCCTTCGTCCCTCCGTTTCCTTCTGTACCTACTACATGGATGAAAACACTCGTGCAAGCTTTTTACGCTTAGTGGAATTAATACATATGGACGACCTCTACAAAGTGTCACTACACTTCTATACAATGCATATACTTATAACACATAACATTTATATATACTTGGTCATTTCTCATATATACTTTTTCATAACAGTTTCATTTCTTATCATTTCATATAATTTTCTACAATATATTGCATTTCATCATTGTTTTTCGTAATCGTATAGCAGATTTGTCATTCCATAGCGTTATATGCTTCTCATATCATGTCATATATTCTATACATTTCATTTGCATATACTTGTCATTTTCTTTTATGTTTCATATCTACATAAACCTTAGAAGTGGATAAAGGAAACTATAAGGGCTCTAAGGCATTGTACTTAATTGCATCGAAATAAGGGCCTATAAGTACCAAGCTGCAAGACTGCTGTATCATCAGGAGGACAATGACCATCTATAAGGCCCGAAGGCGCCGTTATAATCAGACAAGTCAATGACCATCTATAAGGGGTCAAGGCTGCAATGACGAAACTGGGCCAGAACTATACCCGTATGTCGCACTTGTTTTTCCCTAATGTGCACTTTTCCATCTATCTCTACCAGTTCTAAGTAGACAACCATGTGTATTTTACTGCTCGTATGATATATCTCATATTCCCGAATAATTATTGTCATTCAAGACCTATATGTGATATATATACAATCATTTATTCGTATCTTTGGGTATTTTTTCATATCATTATATGCATGAATAACTATAATTACCATGTATGCTATGAGCTATTTATGAGTTCATAATAGGAGTTCATAATATGAATAACTATGGTTAATTATAGGCCTACTATTTTTTCATGATTTATGGAACTAATATGAGTTCCCAATTTTATCAAGCTATATATGGATTGGATTCTGACCACTTTGGCCTAAAGAGTCCAAGAACACCAAAACGGAGTTCGCATCTAAAAATTTATACTTTCCTCTGGGCGTGAGGTCACACGTAGTCAAACCCGTACCAGCTCACCTAATCCTGCTTCCGGAGCTGATCTGACCTGGCCGAGCCCACCTAATGTCCTCCACAGGCATATGAATGGATTCTTGACTCAATGGGCTTTCCATAGATTCCAAGAACACCCGAAACGGAGTTCGGACAAAGAAGTTATGACCTTCCGAAGTTGGAGGTCACACGTAGTCAAACCCAACCGATCTCGACCCGACTCGCCAAGCTAACTGACCGCCGAGTTGGATCCGACCGCCGTCGAGCTCACCCAATGTCCTCAACATGCACATGAATGATTTTGACTCAATGGGATTTCCATAGAGTCTAAGAACACCCGAAACGGTTCCAAACAAGAAGTTATAACCTTCTCAAGTTGAGGTCACATCGTAGTCAAACCCAAATGAAGCCGTAACCGGTCGAGCTGTACTGCTCAAAGTAAAAGGACCATAACTTAGTCTAAAGAGGTCCTAATTGGTAATTAAAGCCTAACATCAATTTCCTCATTGATGTGGCTACAATTTACCGTATGGACTCACTTCAAATTCCCTTGCGAATTTACCTGTAAATCTGTTTGTCCGGCTAATTAAAGTATGATCAAAAATAGGGAAATTTTCTTGGTTCAAATTGCAACCAGGACCTTCCCAAAACACATATATATATGAGCCTTAGAGCTCTTCTCAACTCAACCCTAACAAGAAATGAGTTTGGGAGCTTCCAAACCCAAACCATACCCAAAATAGAGGGTTCCAAACCATGTATCTATACTTTCTATACCAAAACTAGACAAATACCGTATTGTTCCATACTAGAATCCATACCTATGATCTTCTTTTTCCCTTCCTTCTTTCTTCTCTTCTCTTCTTTTTCTTTTTCTTCTTCTTCTTCTTCCCTTCTCTTCTCTTCTCTCTTATCCGTTTTTGCTCTCTTTGTCCAAGACCAAAATGAGATATTTGTCTTGGTCTTATCCTTATATGATCTTATCCCCTTTTTATTTCACTTTGGTCCTCCAACTCTTCTAATATTTGCAAATCAATTTATGATATTTTTACATTAGCCTCTCATTTTCTCTATTATTCTTAATTTCAACTTGCATATTCCTACTCTCGCATATGAACTTATTAAATTACGACCCTTTTGGTCCCGAATTGGTAAATTATTAATTTACCCTTAACTTTGTATTAATTCCAAGTTCTTGCTTATTTTATTTTTTATCTTTTTTATTTTATTCTAAAATATACTTATATTATACCCTAAACATGTTATAAAAACTGCAGGTATAATTGGGGTGCTGCCAATTTGGCCCATTTGCACCTCCAAGTTTCAACTCGTGTCGCCGGGTTATCAGTCGGGCCACCGATTCTATACAAATTCGCCTTTGTTTCATTCATAAAGGATGTATGGGAAGTAAGCATTTAAGCTACTGCTTCTTCTAAATCTAGTTTTTTCTCTACTAGCAGTTTGCTAACTTGGGAAGGTGGCATGCTATTCTGATTGTTCCTCCATTTATAGTTCTGATTGTTCTGATTGTTCTGATTGTTCCTCCATCCTTGGCCCTGGTTTTGGTTTTTATTCTGATAGGTGTTACCCCCATACTGAACCTATTGTTGATTCTAGTTAAATCTTGACACCTACTGTGCATGTTCTACTGTCATCTGGCCCAATTGGCATTCTGTAGTTATGTTTTGTCCTCCACATGACTCATATCTCCCAAGGATTAGTCTGAATAGCATTTACAATGCCTTGCTGCCTTTGTAACTGTTTGGTGAGTTGTGCAACATGATTTACCAAATTGCTCAAGACCCTCCGTGTCTCGCACCTCCCTTCCCGGGTATCATCCTATCCCAGCTATCACCTGCCAAGATAGTAGTCATATCCTCTAGATTCCATACGCTGATCTATAGTCTTTTCATCACCGCGCCCTTCTAAGGCATCGACATCGTTTCTAGTAGAGTCACTCAAACCGTTGTAAAAGGAGTGGACTTGCATCCATCTAGTCAGCCTATGATGTGGGCACCTCCGTAATAGTTCATGGAATCTCTCCCAAGCCTCAACTAAGTTCTCCCCCTCCAATTGTTTAAATGTATACCATTCTCAGACCACCGTGCAATTTTTGGCGGCAGAAAACTCGTCTGAATTCTCTTCATCAAACCATTCCATGAGATAATGGAATTTAAGTTGGTTTCAGGTAAACCAATGTTTAGTCATCACTCCAATAGAGCGAAACAATCTCAATCTTAGTGCTTCTTTCTCTCATTACCCATTGTATTTGATGGTGTCGCATACTAAATAAATGAAGTTTATTAAATGCATGTCTGGTTCTCACTGCAGATCATGGAATCGAATGTTCTCGCTACTTGCATGGTTACCGGCCAGCTCAAAATTGTTTGCTTGAATAGGTGGTCTTCGGATAACAGACTGAACAACCGTAGTTGGTAAAACGAACTCCTCTAGCAACATAAACAAATCATCTGGCTGTATAACCGGCCTAGGGGCATAATTCCTACCATTATTCCCATTCTAACCCCCTTGCGACTCGTTTTGCTCTTGGCCTTGATCTTGCCCTTCATTGTTTTGCATGATCAAGTGATTCTTTAGCTGCTTTCTTGTTCTTCGTAATGTTGTAAGGTTCTTTTCTAGTTCAGATCTAACTAAAGCACAACTGACTGGTTTTGCATACACCAGTGAGAACCCTTCACTCGTAATCACACGCACAAACATATAGGACCAAATTACAAGCACTGTGTCACCAAAATAAAATATGTGCAGTCATGTAGCAAGCTCCGCACAACACCTAATCAAGCGCTTATTGTCAATATCAACACAAAACTTCTCCCCAGCAACGGCTCCAAAAACTTGACGGGCTTTGTATAAATGTGTAAATTAGTATAAAACGTAGGTCCGTACGCTCAAGTATACACGTCGAGCTGTATTTAATATGGTTAGTCAAGCATGCTCTACGAAGAGAAGTGTGTTGAATACTGAATCGACTCTAAAGCATATCTCAGATCTCAAACTTAAGTGAATTATTTCAATATAATGACACTTTGATCCTAAATCCAGTTGTCGGGTCAATTAAACTAGGGTTTTTGCTCTTCCCTTGCCATATATTCAGTCGGATTATCATCTATGTAAAAATTTATACTCCAAGATATTAACGTATGTACACTCTAAGCGGGTTTATCAAAGCTCTATGATATCTCTCTCTCAAGGTATATTCAATCTATCTCGCTAGTGTATTGGATCTCATCTCGCTCACCCTCGACTCTGAGACGCTTAAATGATCAAACCCTAATCGCCACATTCGGAACCGGGAGATCTCTACTCTCTAATCGACCGAATGTCACTCTACCCGATCCCCCGAACCTTTATCTCTCAATCTTAGATTCTCGGAAAAGAAAGTCGGGTGCTAGCCACACCACCATGTAGGTACTCACTGTGAACAGAGCAAGTCGATATCAAATCTATAGATATACTGAATAAACCGAATTAAAAACTAATCCATATGGCACAGAAGGCCGTAAAGAAACCCTAGAAATAAAAGAACATCATTTTCATCATTACAATCATTTGATTTTAATACATTTGATTTTTAATCAATAGGAGTTCGAAAGAAAAATACAATTACAAAGTTTACCCACGATCTCTCGAATCTTCCTGTGTCGTCTTCTCCGTCTCATGCCCCCTTCTCTCCCCGTTCTTTTTCATTCCTTTTGTTATATCTAAAAAATTCTCGTTGGATGAGTCCCTGAGACGTCACGATGTCGCGACGTTGGTTGATGTAGGCTGCACGTCATACGACCTCAACGTCACGACGTTGAGGCTAAGCTCTCCTCAAATCTCCACACAGCTTCCAAATGCTGCCGTTTTCACCTGAAATGTATAAAAAAAAAATCGAGTATCAGATATACAACGATAAATGCACTTATTACTAGATGAAATAAACAGAAAACATGATCAAACGCGGGTATATGATGAGTGTTTTGGGCACTCATCGGTTAAACCCCTAAACATTCATCAAAACTTAGGATGTCGACCAAGCATAGTGATGATTAGCCCCGTCCAGAGTCATGATCAAATCATCTCCATGAGCCCGATAACGACTTCTCGGGGAGTCCTTTGAGTAATCGGCTCCTCTAGGCGGACATGAAAATATAATGGGAGGTAAAATTCAGCATAGCGGTATGTCCAAAAATCAATTTTATTAAGTATGCCAAATAGTTACATTCTGCCAAGACAAACATATCAATGACAGTGGATCCCTTAAATATCGAACAAAATGTACTAGAGCACACAATCAAGGAGAATCAAAAAGGCTAAAAATACAAAAACATAAAAGGCGAGATAAAGGGCCCGAAGGAAGAGGGGAAAATCAGGAGACGGAAAATAATGCATTAGCCCACTTGAAATTTCCCCGCTTCTCTCAACCGCACCTCGGCCCGAGTCGAGGACACTAGCGCGAAGGGGCTGGCCAGGTCGATTTGCGCAAGGCCATGAAAGTTTGAAAAGGTGATATTGGCGTAGGTAGGCCTCCCATATGGGGCATCCGATGGGTTGACACAGACGTCGTTTTCAAACGCACGATATCCATAAGCGGCAAGTAGTTGCAGTGGCTTTTGGAAATCTCCACCCATCATTTATCCATCTTCATTGTCCCATAGAGGAACTCTTAGTAGGGGGATGAGCTAACGGAAGACAAATCCGTTAGGAATCTTATAAATTTTGCTAACATCTTCATCATATATATAGGGTTGGTCACACAAGGCACGATAAATGCATCATTGGGAACCTGATATTTCTAGTAACATGTGCCTGGGACTAATTCACATTAATCACTTCTAATTTCCCATCTGATAGGCCTAACAAACAAATGTTTTCCCGCCTAGAAGACCATGATGTTCTGGAAGCCCGGAAAAAATAGGAGCATTGCCAGTACCATGGCACACAATTTAAATCGGACTATCGATAATTTATTCCATACTTGTGCCCATTGCACGATTCAAACACTTGAGGCCCAAAAACAACGTACCTATAAAAATCATCAGGTAGCTTAGACAGGGAAAAATCCTCGCCCCTTCTAAAGCCCCGAGTTCCCAGTGCGGCAAATGCTTCTTGTCTCTGAACATATTCATCCAGGATCTCTTAATTCACTACGTCTCAAAACGATAATCCTAAATAAGGAATGGGTCTTTGATAAGGAAAGTCAAATTTTATCGGTGATATTATCCCTAAAAAAAACATAGAATTGGTCACTGATAAGAAAAATTCTACGTGACATAACAGGATTAATACTCCAAAAATCGAAGAAATTCAAGTAGAAACGAAAAACCCCACATAAAGGTGTGCGATTCTGTTTCGCTGGTGAACTCTGATCTTCTCGAAATCTTTTGGCTAGCAAGCATCGAGAGATCACGGCGCACACTTCTAGTATCCTTTTCTCTTTTTCTTGGAGTTCCGCGTCGTCTTGCGTGCCCAGGCCCAAATGAATCAGGTAGTGGGTTTCAATTAGTAAGAAAAATGGAAAATTCTATTGGAAAAGAAAAAGGAATCACAGTGATTGGATTTTTCCCTTTTATTCATCAACAACCATGATCGCTATGCAGTCATTAATTGGGCTTGATCCTAAGTATAAGGTTCATTTGACCCCATGAAAGAGCATTAAAAGAGAGTAAAAGAAAGTTCTTAATGTTATATAATACTCAACTCATCTTAAATTTATATATGTGTTTTTAAATTTACTTGAGAGCTCATTTACATAGTTTAAATTTATCTTGATCTTTCTAGTTCATTTCTTTAAGCAAGGAGGGTGATTTTTGTCATTCTTGGTCTGAAATCACCCATCTACATCTCTTTTTTATCTCTTTTCTGTCATTTTTTTTTTCAATAAAATGGTTCTTCCGCAAAAATATGGATTTTTACTTTGTTTTTTTGTATTTTTGTCATCGTCTTATGCTACTTGTTTTTGTCATCATCTTATGCGGCGTGTGGTTTGTGTCGTCCTAGTACGGCAGTTTGGTTTTTGTCGTTTTGTTACGACATTTTTTGATGCGTGAGTGATTGACGGTCGTCGGTCGATCTCGAATGTCGAGTGAAATCGTAGTGCATTAGTATGTTGCGGAAATGGGTCGTATGTGATACAGTTATCCTTAAAGATATCAAATATATGTAGGCTTTAAGCCAATTCATTATTATATTAACTTTGAATTTTGCATCATCCTTTAAATTTTAACGAATTTAGTGTAACTTTGTTATATTGGGCCCATTATTCTTAGTTTGAATCGATAAATTATTCTCCGTTCAAAAATAAATTTATGAGCTCTTTTAGGTATAAAATAGACAATGCCTCTACGTAGTTAGATGCAATGTATTATGAATGGTATTTTAGAATCGATCTCTAATCTTAATGTGAGAATTTATTAATTTGACTCTATGAGAGGTATTTGTTTATTTGATCCTTTGAAAACATCATGTTTGTACACAGAAAGAGTGAGAGAAGACTATTATTTGATGAGGGACAACTTTTGGTGCTACAAAAATATAAGTTCCTTTTAACTTTAAGTAACAATATTTCACGTCTTAGGATATGGTGTTATAAATGATACTCGAAGTTGTCCTCGATCTTGAGCATAGGATTTATAATCTTGTGAAAGTTGCTTGTCTAGAAGAATGTTTTTTGTGCTATATAAGTATAAACTTTTTTGAGACATTTTCCAAAAAATGGTATATAGTGGAAACAAATATGTATAATCAGAGACATTGTATGCGGTGTGACTCATGTTTCAAGATATAAACACAAATAATTGAGAGAGAAATGATATTTCAACCTCTATATATTTATTTCTTGTCTATCATAATCATAATGTACTATCTTTTTTATAATGTTGGTGGATTGTGAATAATACACTAAAGTAAAATGATTGACCTCATTAAAATTTAATATAAATTTGTGCAGCCTAGATATTAAATCATGTTCTTAAAAATATATAGGCAGTTCATTGAATTTCACATCAATAGAACTATACACCCCGTTTTTAAATAGATTTAATCTAGAAAAAATCACTTAAATACCTTTAGCGGATGAAGCTTGTACTCATTTCCATTTTTAGATTATAAAAAATATAAACTTTTAATGATATGTTAAAAGAAAAAGTCTTTAAAATAGAGATAGAAGACGTTTAAATTATTAAAATTGATTTATGAAACACTTTTAGAGCATCCAAAAGAGCTTTATTTTTTACTCTATCTCTTTATATATAGAGATTTTGGAGCAAAAATCATGCTTCAAAAGTTCTATATTTTGATTTTTAAAATAGAGACATGAATTGGAGATTCACTATTCACATATCTAAATATATAGATGATGGAACCCACATCTTAATAAGTACTATTATCCTATTATTTTATTATTATACTACTATTCTTTCATTATTTTATTATCATAATAATAAAATAATAATTTTAATTATATTTTTATAACATATTTTTATTTTTCATATACTTACATTTATTATTTATTATTTTATTAATATTGAATTACTTTTCACATATAATATTGTAAAATGATTTTAATATATTATTGATTTGTAGTATTAATTTATTTTTAATAATTTAAATTTTTCTTAAAATTATTTAATTTTTTTATTAGTATTTTTTGACAATGATATAAATACACATTTTTATTATTTTCATTTATATTGAAAATAAAGATTGTTGGATGGAATTGGATAATAAACTTATTAATATTTTAATTAATTAATGCAATAATTTCTTAGAAAAAATACAAATTCAAATTGAAGAAAAAAAATAACATAGAAATTATATCTGTGATGTTTGCCGATCATTTATAAACTAATACATCAACTATAAAAACATTGTTACTATATCTTTCATATAAATCTCCAATTAATGTATTTGAAGTGCGTAATGAAACTTTCTTATCTTTAATTAAACATATTGAGTAAAACGTTAAGAAATTGATACATTTTATCTATATCGTATCGGCTTAGAGACGACGTCATTTGAATCGACAATACTTACATGAGTGTCGTATTAAATATACATAATCATATTACTCTGCTTTGTGATATAATATCGTGAAAGCGGCTTATTTCTCCGTCTTGTCGAAATGACCCGGAATCGGAGAAAGGCTTATTACGATTGAAGATCTTCTGAGTTGAAAATACTTGTAGCAGAATATGAATTGGAGCCGTGATGAAAAATAAATTATGGAAAAAAATCTTAACTCAATTTCCTACCCATTTAAGCGTGAGTATTATAAGATGAAAAAAATGGAGATTATTGAAAATATGACTCATAAATCCCAACAAAGTGGATCAAGTGGTCCTAGTGATGGTAATTTTAGTAATTGTAATGAATATGATGGTGAAAATTATGGACCTAATTTACCACCTTATTAGTTTTTATATTGTATCTTTATCATTTGGTTAATGTATTTTTAGTATATAAAACTTTATTAATGTTCTTTATTTTACAATATAATATGATCTTTATAATATAATATTTATTAGTTTAAAATACATTTTAGGTTTTAATATATTTCTATTTGTACAATTTATTTATTTAATATAATTTTATATTTATATTTAAATATAAATAAAATTATTTCATATATCATATTCTTAAAATATTCTAATTTTTTAAAAATGAATGTTTGAAGAATGAATAATGATTGAAATTAATAGATATTATTTTTTAGAGTTGAATTATACAATAAAATATGGATTTCATCATTTCTAAATATAAAAAAAAGTGTTAATTTAAAAATAAAAATGGGATTTTTTTAAGGAGATACTCTTAATTATATACAAAGAAACAGACAATCCAGTTTCCAAAAATCATACAGCTAAAGCCATGATTTCAGAAATTGTTCCTTCTCCTAACCCCTTAATTATTACCATAATTGATTTTGTTTTTTTATTATGATTTCCAAATTCTAATAATGCTAGCATTAATAATTAGACACGATGGTCAAGTCACGTGGATGGAAGTTGACAATAATTATAATGTTTCAATCCATCAACCAAAGGCGGTTCTGAACTTATTACGGTGGTGAAATTTTCTTTTAAGCCATTCACAAAATACCCATCATAGGCCCCATGATTTTACCCATTCTCGTTTAAACTTAACTAGGGGAATCTTGCTTTTAAAAAAAAAGAACTAGGGGAATCTCTCTGTGTGTTAATTGTTTTTAAGTTACTTTTGTTTTATAGCCTCAAACCTAGGCTTGTTTATCTTAACTTTTTCCCCTATTAACATCATTTCTTAGGTAAAATTATGATTTTGTCATTTTACATAAAATCAATTCAGCTTTTTACTTGCAATCGTTTTCTTTACCGATAAAATGGATTTATTATCGTAGATAAAGTATTTATTTGTTTTTTTCGTGATTTAATTGTCATTTTGGTACAGTGTGTGGTTATCGTCATTTTGGTATGACATATGGTTCATGGTTGTTATCGTCTTGGTGCATTGTTTGTTTGTTGTTATCGTAGTGCGACGTTTATTTGAGTAAGAGAAATTTAGATAAACAAAATATATATGATGAGCGATAAAAAATCAAATCAATGATCGTCAATAGCTGTAAAGAGGTCGACCACTTGGCAGATTTATGACAAGTCTTCTCTTCCGTAGGAAACCTAAAGATGAACCCTCTAAAGTCTTGCTTGAGAAATATCGTCGAGGGGTGATCTTACAATATGAGAAGATTGAGGTTTTTATATCTTCTTGAGGCGAAGTCGTATATATTAGTTCTGATAGTAATTTTAAATATGTAGGTTCAACTATCAAATGTATAAATTTTGAGTTTGATAGTTATACTTATTAACATGATGTTTGTTTAAATCTTCCCGTGGTTTTTAGCGATTTTGATTATGTGTTTTTATGAATATATTCTTTAGTTTTAATTAATAAAATTATTTTACTCTTCAAAAAAATATTATTTTAAGTTATTATTTTTAAAATCGAGAAAGAAGAAAAAATATTTATAAAACATATATATATATATATATATATATATATATTTTAAATTGTCGACTTCTTTATACTTTTTTCTTTAATTTGCTAACTATTTTAATTTAATATTTATTTATTTTAACCATAGAAAAAAAAATTAAGTGCTTATTTGGCTTATACTGTGAACTAAAATATACTTATTTTCTTTAATAATAAACTTTGTTTATGTCTATTTCAATTGAAAAAAAAGCGTTCAAAATTAAAAGGATTGAACATCTAAGGAGGGGTGCCATGTTCAAGTCCCACTTCCATTTTGACTCACTTATTTTCTTAAATTAAAATAAACATTTCAGACATTATTAAATAAAAAAAATAAAAATAAAAAAGGAAAAATTACACCACATGCGGTCGCTAATCAGAATGGTATCTTCTGTAGCGGGCTACCGTGATGAGAAATTGACTGTAACGAATATTGTAAAGGGTTGTTTTGTTTACTTTTACACGAGGAAAGATGCTTTGAGGTCAGTAGAGGTCATTTATCTTGATTGCTGCCAAGCACTTGGTGGAGTGTTAAAATAAAGTTTCCTCGTCACGCTTTCCTAGCTTCAAAAAGAAATAAGGTTAAACTGGGAGAGGAAGTATTATTGTAAGTGGAAGGGGGTGGGGGCCATGAAAGCACTAATGAGTTGGCCCTTTGTGGTAGGTCAGAAGAAATAAGTAATAACAAAGCAACAAAAGCTACGGGAGGGTGGATGGATCATGGATGTAAATGTCATTAGAAAGCAAGTTGGCTGGTTGGGACCAATCCACGTTCTTTCTCCTTATACCTATCTAAAATGTTGTTTGTTACCATATATACCTAACATTATTTTCTGAATCCTTCCCGAATATGATGTTTTTGGCATTATTCCATTTCTCTCCTCCTCCACCCGCTACCTCTGACTGCTTCCATCCCCTGTTGCTGCTCCATCGATCACTCTGGCTATTATTCATTTGGGGCGCTCATTTCTCTTTTGAGAATTTCCTATTCATGTGGATGCTAATCGCTGATTAGCTATTTTAGTTCTTGTTCATTGCTTTTTGGATAATAAAGGGTATATGATTTGGTCATCCACTCAATTGTCTTTTTTTCCTGTTGACATTGACAGAGCAGGATTTTGTGGGTGATTAGTGAGAATCAGGCTTGATGTGAGGCCAACCAGGCCTAGGGAGAACATGCCCTGCTTTTCAACTACCAAACATGTATGTTCTGTGGGAAACTAACATGTGATGTTGTGTCCTGTTAGCAAGTGATAGATCCATTAGTGAGAAACTGATTGGCTCCTCTACGGTGAACCAGATGACTACTGAGAGCTCTGAATCTGGCTTCACCAATATGGGTTGGCTAAACATTATCCGAAATCTGTTGCTACTCAGGGGTAGTTACCTGTTCATTATTAAAAAATAGAATGATTTATATCGGTACGGTCTTTCAGTAACATGTGAAGCCACATTCACATCTTTTTGTTGGGTGGGAGGGGCAGAACTGAATGCGGATGAGAAGAAGTATTACATGAATTGATGGAGATTCAAAATTGATGGAGAGAGAAATATTGTACATGAATTGAGACACAAAGGGAGATATACATTGGCATACTTTGTGTTGTCTAGATGAATTGAATACTGTATGTTGCATACATTTGTTTTTCTCTTGTAATTATTTGTCCTTTTTCACTACCAATAATCTCCACAAGAACAGCTACCATCCCTGAACAAATGGAATCGCTGTGAATCCCTAAGTAGTATTTCCTTCTTCTCAAGTAAAGAGCAGAATTTCATCCAGCTACTGACAATCCTCCACACACCCTCAAGTTCTTCATCACTCTAATTACACCATTGCCAACCCACAATTCAAAGTCCAAAGATACTGCCAGTTTTCTCACTGTGACATCAGAATTGCTTCCTTCTCATCTCATCCCACATCATGAAGCACAAGCTCTGTCATGGGGGCATGGCCCATCCTTCTACAACTAAAATTCAACTGTGCCAGCTTTTCATATATCTCTTTTCTCTGAGGATGAATTACATCTCCTGCCACAAAGACATGTCTCCTGTTTTCAGTATCAATCCAGCTGCACCCAACTTCCTTCCTTAGCCCTCTATCTCATTGCTTTGTGATTGCATCCTCCCAAAGCCTGAAGAGGCATAAGGTTTGCTAGAAGAATATAGGTAGCTTCATCTTCAGGTTCCAATTCAGAATCTTTGTTGCAGCCTCCACCCCAAAGATCCAACTGCTTAAATGCATGACATGCCCCAAACCTTCCACAGGTTCAAGATATCATCATGATAGGGCTTAAAAGAGAGTGATTCCAGACTCAACAGGCTTTTCGCACGATCAAACAATAATCAAGCCAAACAAATCAATCATGCATGCATAGTGTTCAATTCTTGGGCTTAGACCATAATCATTGAACATAGAGTCAAAATAATAGCTCCCCTCTTGAACATGGCCTCCATGAGCGCAAGCCATGAGTAGTGCCAGGAAAGTTACCTTGTTGGGCTTGATGCCTTCTGTTTTCATTCTCTCGAATAGCTGAAAGGCTTCAATAGCCATTCCATGGTGTGCACAACCTGTGATCATAGCTGTCCAAGAAAACACATCCTTTCTTTCCGTCTTCAAAAACACTTGGGCAGCATCTTTAATGCTTCCACATTTTGAATACATGGAAATCAATGCATTGTTGATCGACAAAAGAGATTCCTGGTGAGGACAATCCTGGCCGAAGAACAGCTTGGCAACAACAGTGTGAAACTGTTTGCCTAGTTGGAAACCAATCTGCCACAAGACGTAAGGAGGGTGAAACTCAAATGATCTAATGGGAAACCTTGCTTAAGAATATCTAAATAAATCATTACAGCATCCTCCAAACTTGCCATTTCTTGAATACCCATCCATCATTGCATTCCAAATATGAATCTCTATTCTTCACCCTTGAAATCTTCTCAGCATCTGCTATAAGGTTGAATTTTACACATTTAAGCATTGCATTAGGGCAGCAAACTCACACCTCCTGGAGTGATTCTCCTCAAAATATACCCATGAATTTCTTGCCCCTTCGACGGTATAAACCAGATGAATCTATGAAGTTGCATTGAGAATAATAGTGAGTGTGTGAACTGGTTCAATCCTGAAGCATCATTCTCTTAAAGATATCAAGCTTATCTTCCTTGCTGTTCATTCTCATACCCGGCAACGTGAATTCCATGAAATGACATAACTGACAACATTCCTCAAATCTCTCTTTGTGCCAACTTCCCTGCATCCTTGAATACAAGGTTATGAGAGTGGCTTATGCTGGTATCAATTTCAAGGCCGAGTCTAATGATATGAGCATGAATTCTCTTCCCCAATTTAAATATGAAAGCCCAGAAACCAGCTCAAGCAAACTAAGAAAAGTGACACGATTGGGACATTAGTTTCGACTTTGAGCATCCTACGGAATAGACCTACAGCATTTTCCCCTTCTACTCTTTGTTCATTGGCCACCAATCATTGCATTTCCATGAAACAACGTGGAATCCTCTCAAATAATTGGCTTGCATCGCAAGTGCCCATTGCCATAAAGGTAACAAGAGAATTCCATATATTAGTAGCTTCAAGTCCATCTTTGACTATCCTGCAAGACCATTGCTCCATACTTTTCC